>JAUTDX010007438.1:0-22296 GCA_030844895.1 Ambrosia x helenae | reverse complement strand
ATTAGTTTTTCAAAATTTCTGTACCATGCGTAAAACATTGCATAGATCGCAACATTTTGTCTAAATATTGTTTGTAGTTAATGTAACACCCCAACCGATGGCGGAAACATCGGGGTGCCACGTAATGACGATTGTTCATAAGCTCATGGCACTATTAAAATTGAAATATTATTAAATACTGAATTAAAGTTCCATACAAGATATCCAAACAAAAATACAAACAACACATGAATCTGATTTACATTTAACTAAGTCCAAAGCCTTACGTGATCATCGAGCAAGCTTATCCTGAAACATGCACGAAAATGATTTTGTCAACAATAATGTTGGTGAGCATTACGAATGTTTGTATATATAGTATAAGTTTAAAAACGTACAATTCATGTGTCATGTGATATCAATGCGTTATGTAAACATGTAGGTAACAAATAAGAATTTAAGAATATTGTTCACAAAAATATATCGAGCACCTTCACACGTGTAAGTCTAATAGAGCACCATGACCGAAGTCATGTCTGATAGAGCACCATAACCAAAGTTATGTCTAATAGAGCACCATAACCGAAGTTATGTCTGAGTTTAAGTATAAGCATGTAAGTTACGTTCATATTCAAACACAAGCATGAAGATAAACAAGACACGTATATGAATCGTATTTGATCAAAAGTATGTGTATGTGAATGTGCAAGTTTAAATATGTGTGCATGAATCACCCCAAAAGTGTGAAAAACGAAAAAGGGGATAAGTAATACTCACAGGTTGCTCAGCAAATAAGTATCCAATAAGCAGCGTACAGCTAACGATGTGACTTACAAAGAACCGTCCTAGATTCACGTAAACAAAGTCTAAGAATAACAAGTCTAAAGTCTATGGTTTCTAGGTCGATCGATTATGGTTCTCTAGTTTTGGGGAGGACGCTTAAACGTTAATAGTTTACTTAAAATTTAATAATGATATTTAAAATATTATTATAGTCACATGGAATAAAAGATATTACTCTTGAAAGTATGAAAAATATTTTCTATAAACTATTGACTATTTATTTTGTATTTAAACAATTATTTACACAAAAGATTATAGGATAAAATATAAAAAGTATGTATATATATATATATTTACGAAAATTTTATATCTTTGGTCGATTAGATTAGAAATAATTTTAGAAAATTTTTGGCTTTTGAATCGTTAAAAATGGGATTTTTATGAATTAGATATGAATAAAACAAGGTTTATATTATTAAAAATAATAATCTAAAATCTAAAAAAAAATTAAAAAATATATGGAGTAGCCCAGGCTCGAACCCGGGTATCCTGGGTAAACAACTAACAGCTAACCCACCACGCCTTTGGTGCTTCAAAAGCGTACTGAAAATCTCCTTAGTTAACCTAAATAGAATTTCACACCACCTTAACGTACCCGTAAATTTATGATTACGTTCCGGACCGTAATCACCAATTTACCTTACATTAGGGTTTTATGTCATTCTATGATCCTAAATTACAACAATATATATAAAGCAAAAAGAAGTTTCAAAAGAATGATGCATCTATGTGGTCGTGAAGACAAAAACATTGGGTCACAGTGGTTTGTTATCACAGTGATGAGACTAATGTGGCTGTGAAAACCAACACGTTGGGTTACAACGTGTCACTTATCACAGAAATAAGATTATTCAATAATGAAAACAAACATGTTTGGTTACAACGGCTTGCAAGCATACAAAAAGTTCTAACTATGAGCTACAACCCAAACGGGGAACCTACTGAGTAAGATGTTTGCACATAGTATACAAAGATGATTCCAATTGACGACCAGCAGGCAAGAAAAACCTCTACCAGACGTGGAGTGGGAACCTCTGCCGATTGTTGAGCAGGTACGATGGCCTCTGCCAGTCGTTGAGCAGGTTATTCAAACCTCTACCGACTGTCGAGTAGGCATGATGACCCCTACCAATCGTTGAGTAGGTTATTAAGTACTCCACTAACTGATGAGCAGGTAATTCATTCTCTACCAGTTGTTAAGTAGTTTTAAACGTAATGAATGTGTCAATTTATATGATTGTAATTATAGTTCTAACACGGAAGTTGCAAGTTTTGTAAATACAACAAGTAGTATGGCATGCAAATAAAAAATTGAGTCACCCTAAACAGGGTTAATGTGTCTAAATGTGAGTTTACTACAAATCAAGTTCATATCTAGTTGGAAATGTTTTCAAGAATATACAAGTATATCCACGTATCAAAGAATATCAAGAGATTAGGTAACATGAACCATTAAGCATTGTAAACATAAAATGGCAATTCAATGTCTATGATCAATAATTATTCCATGGAAGAACAGGAATTCGGAGATGCATAAATTGGTAACTTTTTTTTCATTTACTTAGTCAACTGTCCAGAATATTTCACAGTGAATGTGAAATCTTCATGATCTTCTATTTGACAACCATGTTGTGTACTGCCCCTTAAGTTTTGTATGCAGTTTTCTTTATTGTTTATTAAGTAATATCATAGTTGTGATAATTTATGCTCAACTTTAAAACAGAAATTGTTATGTGTTTTAGTGTGAGAATGTGTGTATTTTGGAAAAAAAAAATTCCTAGGTTGGTTTGGCTTTCAATACCCATTCTTTGTGATGTGGGAACCAGAGTGGATATTAATAAAAGAAATGAAGTTATAAAAAATTGTTTTTATTGGATTGGTAGCCTTCAGGTGGTAAACCTCGACTTATACAAATGTATATATACGACATATACCATGAATTCTCTAATACACTTGGTCTACCTTTGGGCGATAAACCTTGAGTCTTTGTAACCATAATCGTGGAAAATGAAAACTAGAAAGCATCTATACATTGACTTAACTTTGCACATTGTAACCATAATCGTGGAAAATGAAAACTAGAAAGCATGGATGTAATTTCCATTTGATCTAAAAATGGACAGCTTTTAGCATTTAACATATCTGAGCACACGTAGTTGTTCCTTATTGCATGACATTATGTCTTATTAATATGATTTTCTATTTATGTAAGTCTCCATATTTTGATTGACTAAGTTTCATTCTTATAGAGGTGCATGTGGGTTGTGCTCCATGTCTGGTAATGGTGACTATTTCATGTCTTGTGGTGAGACACACTTTGAGGAGAGCCCTTACGCTCTATGGGTTATACAATCTTTTAGATAAATCTAACTTTCAGTTATGATAACGCTAATAGTTTCTTAGTTTTTCTTTCAATTATGATAATGGTAATAAAATTGTAAGTGTTTCTTTCAGTTATGATAACTTTAATGAAATTATAAGCTTTTCTTTTTTAAGATTTAGGATATATATAAGATTTTATTTAAGATTTAAGAATTAAGATTTTTGCTGTGACATTCTATACATAGTGTGGTGTGATGTTCTTTCTACATATGGATGTAATTAATCATTTTGGGAATATGTATCAAGTTCCTTGTGGTACCGAAAAGGAGCAAAAACATGTAGCCATAAGTCAATTAGTAAGGTAAATAATTCTATCAAAGTAGGTGCGTACCACTTCCATTTATTACTTAGCAAATATGTAACGATATTTGAATTTATATTTGTCCAGCTTCTTAAGTGCCGTTATGGAGCCTGACGACCATGCCGTCTGGTTCGTGATGAAGAATACCCGCGTGGTCATAAATGCAAACTAAGGTTTGTCATTTCTTTTTATTACTTTAATTTATTTTGCTCATCTTGGTTACTTGTTTTTTTATGATAATATATGTTTTTTTATATGAAGATGTCATGGTCCTATACCTCCTCCTAATCCTGAGTTTACCTAAAAACCAAAGAAAAAGAAACAAAATAGTCACATTGAGTGGTGATTCTTTATCAGAAGGTGTTATTTCCACATAGTATCATGCACTTAGATTATGTGCAGAAATCTTATTAGTTGATCGAGTGAAAAGTAATTGTGTTTTATCATATTTTAGTTATTAACTCGTGGTTCGGTTATAATAAGTGGGATCACAATCAGGCTCATGTTTGATATAAACAGATTATAATCTTTGTTCTACTATTGTATAAGCTTTTGGAACTATTCATATACTTTATACTGCATGCATCTTTAATTTTCATATTCATTTAAATGAGTTTTTTCAAGTTATATTGAATAGGTTAAAGATGAAAATGAGCTGCTTGAACAGACCTGCCACTGTTGGTGTATTGCATAGGTGGGGTAATCCATATTTAAATAACTAGTAGAAAGGCCCGCGCGTTGCGGCGGGTTGTCGTTTTAAAAATGGGTTGACATATTTTGTTCTTTATAGGATTTGCATGTACAGATGATTTATGTTAGAAAGAAGGTTTTTTTTTTTTTTTTATCGGCAAAGAACTGTATCATTTCACCAAAATGTTATTTACACCTCTGCCTGCTAGTAAGCAGGTAGCACAAACCGAAAAAAAAAACACCAAACATTATCCAAAATTTGTATAACCTCCCTATCCTACTGTGTTACGTAATCGGTACATCAAACAATTTCCAAGAGTCCCAAGTCCACCCTGACGGTTTCATTTTCTGGCTGACCCAGCTGAATGAAACGGTTTGAAGTTCGCCAAATATGCCGCTCAAGTTCACCCTTGTTCCTTGAAATATAGCGGCGTTCCTTGCTTTCCAAATTGACCATGTTGCAGCAAGAATGACGATTCGGACCCACTTCCTTTTTCTTTCCGGAATGTTGTTCGACTTGTGAATATTCAATAAATCCCGAACTGTGAATGCATATACAGCAGGAATATTACACCAAAGGCTCACCTTATGCCAAATCCATGAAGCTACAAAACATGAAGTAAGTAGGTGGTCCGCGTCCTCCTCCAAGTCGCCACATAGTTTACAGTTTGTCGACCCATGAATGATCCTTCTTCGCTGTAATCCTTTCATTGTCGGTAGACGATCTTGTTCGGCCCTCCATATAAATATTGCAACCTTCTTTGGAACTCCTTTAACCCATTGGAAAGGGTAGAATGGAATAGCATGGCTGTCCAAGAGTTTCCTACAAGCTGACACTGTGAATACTCCATCCGGAGACCCAACCCACTCCCAACTGTCACCATTGTTTGATAATATGGTACCAGCAAGCAATGACGAGCATTGCTGCCAAGCCGTCAATTCCAAGTTAGAACTAGGTACTCGTTTCCAGCTCCAAGTCTGAAAACGAGCAGCCACTGAGGCGGATTTGCAGCTTTCAATATCAAACAAACAAGGATAGCGATCTTTAAGCGGTCCGTCTCCTGTCCACCAATCCAGCCAAAACCTGACTTCCAGCCCATTTCCCACCTTCCCTTTTATTGTAGCCGAAATATTCAAGTCTTGATCCAACACAGCATCGCCTATTTTGTAAATTGCATTCCATACTCCGGATAAACCTCTTCGGACTGGGAGATATGAGGAAGTGTTGTTACTATGATGAATAGCGGAGACCACCCTCCACCATAGTGCTTGTTTGTCAACCTTGCAACGCCACCACCATTTTACTAAAAGACTCTCGTTCATTTTCTTAAGTGAGCCGAGACCAAGCCCGCCTTTTTCCACAGGTCCGATTACTCTTTCCCAAGCGACCCAATTGACTTTAGCCTTCTCATCATCCCCACCCCAAAAGAAACGACGTCTAAGTGCTTCAAGGGAGTTAATAACCCCGATTGGAGCCTTAAACAAAGAGAAAAAAATATAGAGGCAAGCTATCAAGAACCGCACGTAACAGAACCACCCGACCTCCGAAGGATAAATGTTTTGCTTTCCACTTAGAGAGTCGTTTTTTAAAAATGTCCACCACCGGTTCCCAAAATTTTACTTGATTCATGTTGACTCCCACTGGAACACCGAGATATTTGCATGGAAACTTGTCAGCTCTACATTTGACATGATCGGCCATACCTTCCACACTATCGTAGTGTACGCCAATACCAAATAGTCTCGTCTTGTGGTGATTCATTTTCAGTCCCGAGACAAGATAGAAACATCTCATAAGTCTCATAATATTTTTGATATTATCATCGTCCCATTCACCCACGTAAACTATATCATCGGCGTACATGAGGTGAGTGAGGATTGGACCCCCGTTAGGACACCGAAGTCCCCTAAAATATCCCAGATCTTTAGCTCTGTGTACAAAACATGTAAGCGCCTCCATGGCCATGATGAACAGGAATGGTGACAGTGGGTCCCCTGCCTAACCCCCCCGGTAACATTGTACAATATGTTTGCGGGTCAAACCAACTAAAAATTGCAACTTTTTATGGATTCATTTGACCCATTAGTCATGCAGTCTAACCCATCCGTTTTGCCAGCTTTAATAGAAACCGTAAAACAAAGATATAAATGACTAAATTAACTTTTACTTTTAAAGCATAATCTCACCAACTAAGATACAACTATAAAAGTTGAGCAAACCGACTTTACAAGTTATATGGGCTAGCCACAATATATTTCTAACTTTGAGATATTCTAGCAATTTTCTCAAAACAGACATCATGTTACAACTTCGCCAAAGAACATGATTTTTATTTCGTTTGGAAGACAAACGCTCTTCTGATCCTCTTACGATTATTGAAACCTGGCAAGCATTTATTTCTTACAGTTCCACACAAATTCACTACTCTAAAACCAAACATGTATGGATATATTTGTATGTGTGTAAATCAACAGAAGTAAGGTCCCATCCATCAATTTATTAGTTAAACTTGATTATACTACACAGTACTTTCGGATCATATTTGACATATATCTATTATCAAAAAAAGGAAAAATAGTGTTTCTAGTCAAGAAACTCAAGTTTTGTTAGAAATTTAAAAGTATCATTGATGAGTTGTTGACATATCATTGATGAGTTGTTGACATATTATATGTCTAATAAAAGGTCGCGACAGCTTAGTTACAGAAAATGATCAAGAACAAACCCAAAAAACTAAGCGTAAGGTAGTATGATTACCTGAAGGTCAACTTGATTCACCCTTGTGTTCACTGTTACAGTAACATTTTTTTTTATCAAATTTCAATTGTATAGCTTATGCACTCTGCATTCTGTAAACTCAGAAACAGTCACTCCAATATTCTTCTTAGCCAACCTCACAAAAGCAATCTACAAAACACAAAGAACTAAACCTTGGTGAATACTTTGCTTCAAATCAATCTTATTACCAAAAAACTATACAAGAATTACTTATAGGCTAGTAACATAAGCAAATATCAAAAGAGATAGACAACCTGAAATTATTTAACTTGTGCGGCATTCATATCAAGAGCATATCGACACCACAACAGGAAAATCGTCAAAACTCGATGGATCTGACTCCTAGTCGTATGAAGCTTCTTGGTGGGCTCTTCAATCAAATTAGTAAAGAGTCGATAATATTCATGTGTACATCCGCTCTGTCAGACCTCCACACAAACTCTCCCCTTTCAATTTGCTTCTCTATTTGATTCCAACATTCAATAATACTATAATTATCACTTAAACTAATCAAAACTGGCCAAAGTGACAAACACATACAATTACACACACAGACACACACCTGACCACAAGAAAATCAAATTCAAACCAAATCAATCGTACAACATACCAGAACCTTGGTTTTAAAGTTCTTGAATATTCCTTAATTAGCAAAGTCTTTATCATGTGAATCATATGATTATTTTATAAAAACAAAATCTTAAAGCCAACAAGAACATTAGCCAAATAAAAATGAAAATGGTACAGGAGTACCTTCAAGTGGTTTGATTCAACATGATTAAATAAAAATAAAAAAATGAGTAAGCTTGTAAAAATGCCCAGAAATTAACAAACCTTAACAATTAGCGCCAGTGATGTCATATGTCGGATCCGGTAAATGAAGCCCAAACAACATACCAGTTTGTCCATCAACCTTAGAGGTAATAGTTCATTTGTTGTTGGCACTGAAACCGTAGGATGATGATGAAGAGAGAGGGAGTTCAGAAAGTTTAAGAGCTATCGAAGGCTTACGATTTAGTGGCTTTATGAATTGAACGGAACTATGAATTAAATGTGAATATCAATTGGCATACGTTCAAGAATGTGAAAGGAGCAGAGGAAGTGAAGTGATGAGAGGGGCAGGAAGGGAATGAAATTTGACTTTTAAACTAAAAACAAAGTATAAAATTACACTAATAACCTTGCAAGTGTCTTAATATACACCTAAGTGACTATTTTACCCCTATGTTATAAGCTTTATTAAGTTGTATACATAGCTTTAAAAATTGTCCTCAAAACAAAATTACAAAATGATACATAACTCCTCCTTTATAATGTATATAATATATATATATATTATTATATATATATATATATTATAGATTATAGATGAATGCAGGTGCCATACTATGTTAGTTCTATAAATTTCCTCGAGCAAATCAGTAAAGATGGTTATAGATAATGAATTTACCTTTTTAGATATTTAAAATACAAGTGTAAATGAGTTGAGCCGTGCAAGCTACTTAAAATTTGGCTTGCTAAAAACTCATGTCATGCCAAGTGTAAGTCTATATGGAAGCTCATGTGAGCTCAAGTACAAGCTTCATATAGTAGGGGCTTGCAAGCCTCTTGTTTTTATTTTCTCAAAAGGTATATTTTTCATTTACAAAAACAAAAGAGGTAGCCCCTAACAAATACAGGAAGCCACCACCAAACAGCTAACTAGATATGAGAAATTGGTGTTCACCTTTGAATTCACAATCAGATTTCTACTTTCAAGATTTTACCGTAAAAGTGGCAATTTTTTGACCCATTTTTTTAACAGGTCAAGTGGTAAAAAATATATTTAGAATAGTTAAAATCTTTTGTTCTTCTGAATCAAGTGATTCAATAACTTATGTTATTATTCATTGCTCCTTAAAATTCACAGGCATTTTAGTTGCACTATGTGAAAATGTCAATGGACGCACATGTTGCCCGGTTTGTTGAAGAACCTTAAAAGTCAGAGGCATTTCAGTTCTCTCTTAATCACCGTTTTGTTTTTGAACAAAGTTAGATTCTGCTCTGTTCTTGGTCCATTGGGTTTTGACTTTTATCCTTTCATTTTTGTTTTAGGTGGTTGAGGTTCTTTATGTTTTTCGGGTTCTTATGTGTGTGTTTCACTGTTGCAAGACGCGTATGATGAACATCAAATGCGAAGAAATGTTAATCAAGCATGGTAACACCAGTCCAAAGATTATCTCAACTCTAATGCATGCTGCAGTATACCCAAACTGTTGTCACTTGCCCTAAAGACAAACTCCACAAATTCAATCAATGATGTGGTAGACGTGCCTGCCCGTTCGATAACCTCGATGACAATCGCACGGAAACACTAATCCTCACACTACCACCAACAACACCTGCTCCGAAGATAATGAAGCCAAGGTCAAGAAGCAAAGGCAATAGGGAAGTGTTTGTAGTCTTTTGAAACCATGACGAAAAACAATTACCATTGTGTGGATAATTCAAGTCTATTCCGGTTTTAGGTTGAGCATATTAAGTACATTTATCTATTTATATTAAAAACATCCTACATCTACAAGCAAATAATATGATGTATGTTATATGCCCACTATCACATAAAACTAAAAAACTTGAGCCATGATGTATACATGTAGTATGTGTATGTGTACCAATAATTTATAGTACCATCATACCAAAATTGAGATTATACAATTAATTTGTCACAGATCATAAATTAGAAATAAATCAGTTAAGTTTTTTGAGGAAATTCCAAGTATATCCGAATATATAATTTATCGAATTTATAATTTATAAGTATATATATAGCACGAATATAAAAACTTTAAATGATAAAGACGATGAATTAATGCTATATTATTAATAAAGTAATTTAACTAAATAGTATAGCATTTGCATATAGAGTATTGGATTTAAAATTGAGATTATACAATTCATTTGTCACAGATCATAAATTAGAAATAAATCAGTTAAGTTTCTTTAGGATACTGAAATTCGTTGGCTCACTTTATGTCGTAGCACTTCTACCGAATGAGACACCCGGAAAGAATTATAAAATTGTGAAGTAAGAACCTTAATTACTAGGTGTTTTACGGTTATATTTTCACAATGTGTCAAATCCTACTATCTTATGTCTTCTTCCACAAAACGTCTTTCTAGATGAAAAGTTACAATATATTGCATTGTTGCCTTACTTGTTTAATATTAGTAACAAGGTTTACAAGATCAATTAAAACAATATGTTTGGAATATTATCAATAAAACACCACCCACACATATTGAACTCTATGTCTACTTTATTTTGGATGAGTTAACAAAATGATTTTTTAGATTTGTCTAAGTTTTACAAATTAAATAGTGCAAGCCAGGATTACAACTTACAAATACAAGAAGTATGTACTGAAGATTGCCATTAGTCAAACACTTATTATTAACATGAATGTCGTTTTGCATACCGTTACAATCTAAGCAAAGGTTTAGTGTAATAAAGTACGTACTATATGCAAACAAAAGGCGATACGTGTAGAGTAACACATGACTATACTTGATAGCATTAAAAATATTACAAGTTCATGTGATATCGTTAAACCTTAATTAACTTTTATATACCACATTACGTTGTGTGTCTAAACTAGAATAAAGACTCAAAAGTCTAATATAATTTACTATAATATATTATGCGATGAAAACATTTATGATGTTGGTCTTATACGGAATCCGGTATAAATCACAATGTGCTTATTTTCTTTATTTTATCCAATGAAAATTTATTCCATCATCATATATGTCATGAAAATACACATGGTAGATAAAAATGCATGCAAATTTTGTCTACTTGGTTGAGAGTTGGCTGAAATCAGTGTTTTATTAGACTTGGTTCGGCTAGGGGAAAACAGAGACAGTTGGGTGCGGCGAGGGGACTCCTATGGTGTGTTCACGTTTGGAAGCGTTAAAGGAATGTCATACAAGTGATGTTATCGCCTTAAAGTGGTGTAAATGGATTCCAAGTAAATGCAACATTTCCGTGTGGCGCGTAGAGTTGGATAGGCTACCAACCAAAGCGGCACTTTTGAGGAGAAATATTCAAGTAGAGGTCCCAAAATTTTAAGTTTAATATTTCATGTATACATTAGTGTTGGTCCATGAGAAAAATAAATAATTGTCTAGCCCAAGAGTTGAAGAATTATATCTACTTAATGACATATACATAAATGAACGTTGGCGTCAATGTTTGCTCGCATCCTTATTATGCGCGATTGTTGAGTAACTTCCGTGAAATTGTGATTGGGTGCGAAAATATGGGATAATCAATGGTCGATGGTTATTTTTTAATCACAAATTTGCATGTAATGACTTTTTTATATATATTGTTTAGCGGTTTGAATGACTGGAACTTTGATATTTGTGATTTTGATTTTCTATTGTCGATTGACAACTTTTAAGGATTATCAAATATTGAAGACTCACAAAAGGGATTGGACGATATAATGTACATCTACTTTCTCAACCAAAGTAGTCGCTCAAAAAACCACTAAATGAAGCCCCAGGGTAATGTATAGTAAATTGTAGATCTACAAAATGAGATAAATATTTAAATGGCAAAATGTCCTCAATTTGCAATAGATATAAAAGACGTAACTGGTTGAAATGAATACTAAATTATATAATCGATTAACAGTTACATGAAAGGAGATAGTGATGTTCATCTAGTATAAGGTTATTTTAATAAACTATACAACTTAAAGGGCCCAGGCCTTGTAGTTCATTTAGGGGCTCCAGAAATGTTAGACCGGCTCTAATTCATTGCTATTTTTTAGTTGTATTTAGTTCAAAAGAATAAAAAACTAGGAGACGGTATAACAAGTCCCACCAATCGTATAAAGAGTTAAGAGTTATCATGAATCTAAAATCTAAATACATAACAAGTCTCATTAAGGCAAAGGCATGACTCATTACAACTCATAACTCCATGTTTGTCAACTAATGTAAAACTTGATCAGTCAAAGACAAACTTTATTAAATATGCCTAGGTAGCATCTTTCGTTTGTGAACCTTTTCCTCATTCTATATACTTCAAAGAAAAACATTTTAACATAAAAATAGTTATATGCATATCTTAACATCAAATAGGTTACATAACACTAGAATAACGAACATATAAGAATAGTGAAACTTTTTCTACATGAAAGTCAACCGCACAAGAAAGCCTAAATACTTTAATGCTCACGTTTTTTACTTGAGTGAATTAACCTAAAATAGGCATGGTTGATGTCTATGTGGAAACGTGTCATGAGTTAGATTGACGCTTTATGGTTCGGTTTGTTTAATTACGATTTGTTTAACTATTGTATACCTTACGTCTATAACACAACTACATGTTTTATTATTGTGTTTTAAGCAGGTCCGGAAATGATACTGCTGTGCACAAAAAAAAAAAATAGAGATCCAACTAGTCAAGATAAATCTAGATTTGCACTGGAAGACGAAGGAGATAAAGCGGTCACCGGATCTAAAACCTTAGGCGATGGTGCGTGTGTGTCATATGAATAGTCTTATGAATAGCCACTCTTTTTCAAAGAAAAAAAAAAGTCACACCTTCAAGACCACCAAGCTCAATCACGCCATGCAATGATACTTTCTAGCTCTGCTCTTCATCCAAACATACACATTCGTTTTAATATACATAGAGTATGTTTGGCAAGGAGCTTTTAAGAGCTTTTAAGAGCTTTTAGGAGCTTCAAGCTTCAAGCTTTTAAGAAAAAGCTCCTACTCAATAAAAAGCTTGTTTGGTTGAAGGAGCTGGAAGCTTTTAGATTGGAGAAAAAGCTCTATAGTGAAAAGCTACTAGTAGTAGCTTTTAAGAAAAAGCTCTACTAGCTACAAGCTTTTAATTAGTAAATGACACAAATACCCATTCTATTTTAAAAATAAAATAAAAACCTTCTTTACAAGTTTTTAATTATGTCCATTTTGGTCATTTTATACATTTTATTAAAAAGCTCCAGCTACTCTGCCAAACACACAAAATATATTTAAAAAGCTTCCAGCTACCAGCTTCCAGCTAACAGCTTGCAGCTACCAGCTACTAACAGCTTGCAGCTACCAGCTAGTTTTGCCAAACATACCCATATTCATTCTTATTCACATGATTAAAATTGTCGTTTTCTTATAGTACATTAATTTCTATGTTACATCATAACACATATTTTATCATGTCATCTTAAATTTATCTATCCCGGAAAGATTCTGTAATATAATCTAGTTTGCTATATAGGAAAATTAAATAAATTTAATAAATGCCATTTAGGATAGACGATCTTTTCTTTTAGGTAAAACTAGTGGGAATGCCCGCGCGTTGCGGCGGGTGTCTCAATTGAGTAGGTTAAGTTGATTCAGTTAACGATCATTAGTGAAATGGAGAATTGGTTGTTGCAGTACTTGAAAATCCGGTACCTCAAAGCACATGCATACTTGTTCATCTAAGTTTAGGATTTACACTTTACAATTATGAGATCAACCTGATCCAGAACATACATATCAATTATTAGTAAAGTGCTACTACAATCTACATACATACGTCTTTCAAATCTAGGAAAACAAAACACAATGCAAACGCATAGATAGTATGTCGCTGCGTAGCATATAGGTAGTGCCTTAGTCTCGAGAAGGCTCTACCACTTAAAGAAGAACATTAAGTTAACTAAATTTAAGAGACCCTTATTTGAAGTTCACATTCTTCTCATCCAGGTCAGCTAATGTTCTAAAACTTTTTTACAAAAGAAGTCTCAAAGTTAATTTTCACTTCAGACCCTGAAGTAGGTTTAGTTGCGTTGCTTTACACATGAGTTTGTCATTACAGTTGATTCCAAATACCATCAAAAATGATAATTAATCATTTTGCAAGCGTAATGCATATAAAATGTTTTAATAAATTGACCCATCCCAAATCAACCCATTAATAAGTAAAATGTGTTCAAATTGTCACCACATTGGTTCATTTTCTGCTAGTACCAGTTGTTCATCGTATACTTCACTGCAATTTTGAACAATTTTGAACATTATCCAAAATCACTACATCTGGATATGAAGAAGTCGTACACATTCTTTTCATTTTTCATAGTTTTTTCACTTTTTTCTCATAATCAACTGCATTGTATGCGCCCTTTAGACTATCCTCATTCACAATCCAACCAACCCAACCTTTCAATAAAAAAACTAATTTCCCTCTTATCAATCTACACAACCAAACCATAACACACATTCACAACCCAACTCAACCTATAACTATTTTTTTCAAACTAACTGGGTTTTTAATAAAAAAAATTATATCGGGGTGTTCACCGAAAAATTAAGAACTACAGTGTATTTAATTTTTTTAAACGTGAATATTATAAGTTATTAAGTTAGTGGAGGGTTTATTTGGGTTACAACCCAGCTTGCCACCACAACCAACCGCATTGTGGTTGAGTTGCAATCTTGTGAGTTTTTTAATATTATTTTCACCCACAATCCCAAACTTTGATTACCAATGGGAGTGGTCATAGGAACAGACTGTAGCAAGAATCCACAGTCTTACTCACACCTCTGATTAATAGCCTCTTTTATATTCTTTTGCTCCATCCTAAATACATGATGACTAAAGTTTGTTGCAGTTTCTCATTCGTGAATTTGATGTAAAATTCGCTTAAAAGTGCACTTTACTTTTCGTTTAAATAGTACATTTAATTATTTTAAAAAGAATGAATTTATTTCAACCTCTAGGTATATAGCATCTGGTGTTTCAAAGTCAATAGTACTTATATTTTTAGAACGCATGGAATATGAAAATATACACTTGGTTGTCCCCTATTGTTCATAAAGATTTCAAATCATATATATTAAGGACCCCAATCAGTCTTTCTAATGTACCATATTTCCCAATTGAGACATTTATTTATCCACCAACCTACAAATATCAATATAACACCATTTGCATTATACATTTATCAAAGAAGTTTGTTGATGGAAAACACACATTCAGTTGTTCGGATAATAAAAAACTACCCCCATTGACCACAACATGTTTTAACCCATTACCCAACCGGGCAACCCTCGCATTTTGTCAACCTCTACTTGATAGGGCAACTTCATTCCAATCTAATAATCTAGATTTTAGTTTTAGCTTTCTTTCAATTTCATTTAAATGTTTGATTGTAAGGAAAGTTTTACATGTAGACTTCCCTATATGATTACAATTTTACACATAATCGTATTACTATTATTAATTATTAATATTTATAATTTCGAAATTATTAGTCTAATAAACATGAAGTTAATCAAACTGAACCCCAGTTTTGATACAAATATGAAGAACGGAATTGATACAAATCAGAAGAGTGGAATGGAAACCTGTTGTTTTATTCTTCCAGGAGGTAATTCCCTGCATCACCGTTAGAAATCATTATAGCCGTGAATAATACATGAGCTAAACAGAATACGATTGGATGTCGATTATCAACATCTTAATCTTCACATTGCTTGTTATATATTATAGTAGGAAACCAACGTGGTGCTACAAGGAACACAACACACTAACACAGAAACTCGATGAATGATCATTCTAAATGACCATGGTAAATTAAAATGTAAAGAAACTAACAATTCAAAAAGAAAAGTTGCACATTAAAATAATTTAAAGTTTATACTGAACAAATAATACCTAAAATTCAGTTTGCTTTATTCTTCAAATGGAATATAAATCTAGCACACTGTATCATATAACTATATATAGAAATTGTAATTGTTAAAAAGAGGTTTGAAATTTTTGTTTTTATTTACTTACATTAAAAAAACATTGAATCAAGACAAAAGGATAGCAAATACGTATTTACTTGCATCGGATTATATCTGTTGCGTCACCCCAGCTGGTCCCCACGTAGATCCTCATCATTATTATTATTTACCGGTCATTGACAATGACATTCCCCTCGTTTGTTTTGCGCTTGATACCACATTACCACCACTCAACATTTAATTGCAAGATATAAATAAATATATCATTATAAAAAAAATAGAGTTTACACACTAATGTATATTTCTCTGTATAATCACAAGTTTATATAAACACAATTTTCATAATTATAAAAAGGTTAGTATATATGTAGGTTACTAGATTTATATCCCGGGAGCGTCCCGGATTGAAAAATGTAATATGACATATCAATTTACATACGAAATAGACTAATGCGTATGAAAGCTTCGGGTAGCACCTAATCTAAAACAACTAACAATGTATCTCCAATGTTAACGTCTAACCTTAAACAATATATAACTCTAATATTAAAATCTAACCTAAAACGATGTACAACTCCAATGCTAACACCTATGTAAATATAATTCACATTTATTGGTTTGAACAAATTTAATGATCCGCCTATACATGATTAATGAATAACCTGAACACTTTGTGTTTTTTTTTCCTGTATGAACAAAACCCCACAAATAAATAGTCGTTTTTTTCTCCGTTTTTATATAGTATTGTGGTACTCGTTGGAAAATAATAAAACACTCGTTTATTTGGTCGTTTTTTTTTTCATGTTTTATATAGCACTATGGTACTTGTTGGAAATATAATAAAACGCTCGTTAATTTGGTGTAATTTTTTTCCTTTAAAAATCACGTATATAAAAGATATTAACGTTTAAAAAATTATGAAAGGAAACATGAGAGAAACAAATCTATTTTTTTTAATTCTTTTTCCCTAAAATATCCCAATGCCACATGGCATCCTACATGACACTCTTAAAAGAGAGAATGACTATATGAGTGTCATTTATGATTTAGCCCTTTGAAATATATATGAATATAGATATAGATTTAGTTTTAATCGCAATTTTCATTTTTACCCCCAACGACCACTTCAATGGATTTATAACCGTTTTTCAACGATCATATTTGGTTTGTCTCACGCGGAACCGAGCATACTACCTGCATGCCTAACCCGAAAGGGTTGCGGCAGTGTAGACGAATTGGATTACAACTCGCAAGGTTGGCCCGTGGGGCGCCCCTCCACCCTAAGAGTACATAATAATAATAGGGAAAATCACCAAAATAGCCCGTTGACCGTCTGATTTACGAGAATAGCCCCCTCCCGTCTCTTTGGAGAGACGGATCACGGTTCCCAACGAGTCTGAAGCGTCTCCAGGGAGGCTTTGGTTTCTAACCAATGGAAAACCAACACGTGGTGTGTATGATCCCGGGGACTGTTAGGCGTCACCGAAACGTGTCAGAGCTGCCAAGTCGTCTCCGGTGGGCCCTTGAGACGTGTCACTGACGGCTCGTCTTCGGCTCGGCTTATCAGTTAATCAACACAGTCGACCCACCGGAGACGTCTCTTTGCAGACATCTCAGGCTTGCAAAAGAAGTCACCGGTGGCGTCTTTTGCAGGCTATGAAACGTCTCAGGAGACGTTCCCGGCCTGCAAAGTGACGTCTACGGTGGCGTCTTTTGCAGGTTGTGAACCGTCTTCTGTGACGTCTCCGGCCTGCAAAAAGACGTCTCCGGTGTCCTCTTTTGCAGATTTTGCACCGTCTCCGTGACGGACGTCGTACACTGCCGGAGACGTCTCTGGTGATGTGACAAGTTGTAGCACCGTATTGTTATAAATTTTGTAAATTTTCTAACATTTATGTTTTAATTATTTTCTTCTAAAGTGTTTACATATGTGTTTTTAAAAATGGTTAGATATAGGTGACGAGTGTATGGTCTAGCATATATTGCTAACACTTGTTATTGTAAAATTTTGGGTGATGAATAAAAAATTTGGGGTTAAAACAATTTTTTGCTAAAACTTTTGCTTAGAAATACAGAAAATTGAGACATAAATAATCAATTTGGTTTGTTTAGTTAGATTGATGGGTTTTTTTTTTTTTTTGGTTGGTTCGTTTCGTTTAATTTTGGTAGGACTGACAAATCGGGTTTTCACGGGATTAAAAGGCCAGTGAAGACGCGAAAAAACACAATTATCAAACATGTATACGATTTGTTTAACTATTGTATACCTTGTGATTATAACACAACTATATGTTTTATTATTGTGTCTTAAGCAGGTTAGGAATTGTCAACCCAAAGACCAAATTTTGGAGAAAGAAAGAAGCTGAAAATATGAATGGTTTGTTTCGGTTAGATTCGATTAATTTTGGTTAAACGAGGGTACAAAAGAAGCTGATGACCGATTTTTGTATAATATATTTTGTATATTAAAGGTTTGTGAGTTTTAGAATGGTTTATCACAAATATCATCATAAGGTTTATAAATAAAAATAGCTTTATTTAAGGTGCTTAAAGATATAGCAACATTAGAGGATGTATTAAGGATGAGTATAGATTGGAATGGTATAAGATGTAAAATAGGGAATGTCAAAAGAGAAATTTATTTAGCATAATAAAATAATATGATATGATAAGGTAAAAGTGATCAAGATCAAAATAAAAATCAGTAAAAACAAAACTTTGATATATTACGATTAAAAAAACAAAAAAGAAAGACTATAAAAGGGGGTTTTTTTTTTTGTTTGTAAAAGTCAACACACACACCCCTCTCTCTCAGTCTCACTCCCTTTCTGTTTACTTTGATTTTCATCAGGATTATTTTTTTTTTCGTTTAATTTGATTTTACATATAATCATTTCATTTTGATGAGGAAAATGATTCCAACAATCCTCCGTACAAGTTTGCCGCTTATATATACACGTTATTCATTTCGTCATTCTTTAATTCCATCATTCCTTCTTCATTCTTCATTCTTCATTTCTAATGGCTAACGCCTATTCGCTTTCAATTTCTCAGTTTAAGTATGCACACCTGCAGAAATCAAGGTCTGTTTGTTCATTCGTCATTTTCATTTCATTTCTAACCGTAATCTTTGTTTGTTTGATTTATAAATACTATTTTATTTGTTGTTAATTTGTAAGTTTTAATACTGTTTTATACTCAAACCTTTGATATGATCAGTTGTTTTACTATCTAGCTAGTTTATTAATAAATAATAGGATCACTTGTTTTATTATTATTATTGTTATAGTATTATTATTATTATTAGTAGTAGTAGTAGTCGTCGTCATTGTTGTTTATATTTATTATTATTATTATTATTATTTTATTATTATTATTATTATTATTATTATTATTATTGCTGCTGTTGTTGTTGCTGTTTCATTGAATTGTTTGATCACTTGTTACAGTTCGTCGTTGTCTCCTCAGAGGAGCAGACTTAGCTTCAACTCGGCTTCCAGTCGTCGTCTCTCTGTAGCTGTTAAATGCATTCAAGCTCCACGGTGATGGATTTATATTATTATTATTATTCATTGTTGTTTATATCATTGTTGTTTATATTATTATTATTATTATTATTATTATTATTATTATTATTATTATTATTATTATTATTATTATTAGTCATTGTTGTTTATATTATTATTATTATTATTATTATTAGTCATTGTTGTTTATATTATTATTATTATATTATTATTATTATTATTATTATTATTATTACTACTACTACTCAATTACACATACATACATACATAGATACATACATACATGTATGCATGAATAGTTTATCCACCGATTGTTATCGCCACTCACTAGTTGTTTCGTTAATTGAATCTGTGTTATTTGAAAAAGTTGATGATAATTGGCTTCTGAGCGGTTAATTTGTTATTGGATTAAATTTTTGTTATTAAAATTGGAATTTGGAAGGTGTTGATTTATGAGGTTGAGTTCATCAAGGAGGAGTGAAATCGTTGCTTGCTCTGTTTTTTCAAAAAAAAAAAAAAAAATATCATGCTGGTTTTTTTATACACTTGCTGCTCTAATTATTAATTTCACTTTGTAGTGAAATCGTTGTCCCTCCGGGGGAAACAGTTATGGTTAAGATTACATCTCCTATGGTGAACTTGAATGTTGACCAGTCCTCTAGTGCTGCTGCTGCAAATACGCCGCCTAGGACGGTATGTCTTATCTTGTTTTTACATATTTTTTAACCCCCTTTTTTAGTTATTGATCTTTTTGACCTAAATTTTGTTGACAGGTTATTGAGTCGATCGAGGATGCTCTCGGCGTTGGTTTTGTGAGCACCGTTCTGACCGACAGTGTTTCAAACAAGATCAACAATATCAACTTTGGTCTTCTGATTGAAACTGTGGCAAATGTGTCTACTTCAGATCCGGAGAAACTCAAGGTTGCATATCAATGTGCAAATGCTTTCGATGTTATAATGAAGTTTTGGCTACTCCAAGTATACAATGCCTACTTCAAGCCATCTGGCCAAGATAATGCTGAGAAAGAGAAGGCTGGGGCTGCTGAGAAAAAGAAGGTTGGGGCTGCTGGTAATAAGCTTGCTGCAAATGGTAACAAGTCGGATCCAGGAATTGTTGGAGGTGCTGAAAAAGGCGAAGGCGGAGATGACGATAAAAACAGTGCTGGAAAAGGGAAGAGCTCTGATGCTGCTGATGATAAGAACGCTGCTGCTGGTGGAGGAGAGTCTGATGATGATAAAAACACTGCAGGAAAAGGGAAGAGCTCTGATGCTGCTGATGATATGAACGCTGCTGCTGGTGAAGGAGTTGACGCTGCTGATGATGTGTCCTAGTTGTAGTTTATTTTTAAAAAGTTTGTTTTAGGTTGGTCAGGTGGTGGTGGGTCTTTTAAAACTTTGTTTTGTTTCTCTGTTGACTGATATGTTTGGCTGTTTACTGGCTGTGAATTGACATTGCTTCTTACAATGAGCTATGGGCTGCTTTCTATTGATCATTTTCTAAAGTTCTGGCTTGTAGGCACGTGTTTTGCTATATTGATAATTATGTGTTGTAAGTCGATTTCGTCAACTTTATGAGTTATGATCTTGCAGTTTGAACACAACTCATAGGTTAGTAACTATTTATTTGGGTGGACTGCTGGATTACTAGCATTCCTGTGAAGAGTATGTTTCCAAGTTTATTCATATTAGAGGTGGATAAGCTTGCATCAGTTGCAAGTAGGGTGGGTTTGGGGGCCATGTGGGCACCCTGTTTGTCATTAATTATATGATGCGGCTTCAAGGATACATGGCAGCGGAAACGGGTCGGTTTGGTTTGGTTGGTTATCCTACTAATATGCTACTATGATCAATAATATTTATGTGTTTTATTTTAGATTAGATGGTCTTATTGTAAATCTTAGGAGAGAAAACGATTTATATGAATGTTTACTGTCAAGTGTAAAGCGTAGAATTAGCCAATCACTCTTTGACTAAAGATATCATAGTCAACTTGTGTGTATTTATTTGTCTACTGTATGCTCAAACTTTTTTTGGAACAAAAACTAAGGTGCCATTTTTTCTCCAGGACCTGACCTGGAAACAATATTTATGATTTGTTTTGAAAATGCACATGCAACTACAACGCCTAAACTGTTGACTTTTCTATTTAGTCAAACCTATAGAATTTTGCATTATATGCTTTCTACTGCATGAAAATAAACTAATGTTGACAATTTTCTCTATATACTTTTTACAACTGTATATAATTTTTGTTCCCCACTTTTAACATATATTATAAATTATTTAGGGTTATAAAATGAATACATCTGCATGCTTATTAGGACTAAAAATGTGTATAGATTCCTTATATCGACCTCATGACATTTGTCGACATCGATTGAGCTATAATTTTCATTCATAGTTAGTGAAATGTGTTTGCTGTATGCATTGTTTGCGATGATTTAGCCGTGTGGATCGCTTAATTTGCTACTTATTATACTTAGATGATTTTGCTTCAAGGTAATAGTTTACTACGCCTATTTCTTAAGAAACTTTTTATTTTGAGTCAGTATTTAGGCTCTAATTGTTAAGGTAATAGTTTACGCCTAATTGTCAAACATCTTGTAGGTTTCATTGAGAGTACACCTCAAGTATGCTCGTAAATATGTCAAAATTAATAAATAAAAAAAACATGTAGTGCTCAACCGGTGTTACTTGATGTTTTGTACATGGCGATTCTTGAACCTACAAGTAGTCGAGTAGTGTTGGGTTTCAAAATGTTCAAGTGGAATTAGAAAGAGAACAAAAGGCCCGACAAAACATAAAAGCCCATTTTGAACAATTTCAAGAAGAAGGCGAACAAAAACGGCCAACCAAGCGGCATGGAGAAAAAATATGGTAGAAATGGTGAAAAACATTTCACCATCGGCAAGAAGTAAAAAAAAAAACTCTTGTTTTATTATGTATTAGAATGTTAAAGATGGATTTTACTTTTGAAACAAAAAAACGTGCTTTTGATTAGGAAATTTTGTTATTCTT
>JAUTDX010007437.1:0-67362 GCA_030844895.1 Ambrosia x helenae | reverse complement strand
TGGAAAAAAAAAAAATTCCTAGGTTGGTTTGCTTTCAATACCCATTCTTTGTGATGTGGGAACCAGAGTGGATATTAATAAAAGAAATGAAGTTATAAAAAATTGTTTTTATTGGATTGGTAGCCTTCAGGTGGTAAACCTCGACTTATACAAATGTATATATACGACATATACCATGAATTCTCTAATACACTTGGTCTACCTTTGGGCGATAAACCTTGAGTCTTTGTAACCATAATCGTGGAAAATGAAAACTAGAAAGCATCTATACATTGACTTAACTTTGCACATTGTAACCATAATCGTGGAAAATGAAAACTAGAAAGCATGGATGTAATTTCCATTTGATCTAAAAATGGACAGCTTTTAGCATTTAACATATCTGAGCACACGTAGTTGTTCCTTATTGCATGACATTATGTCTTATTAATATGATTTTCTATTTATGTAAGTCTCCATATTTTGATTGACTAAGTTTCATTCTTATAGAGGTGCATGTGGGTTGTGCTCCATGTCTGGTAATGGTGACTATTTCATGTCTTGTGGTGAGACACACTTTGAGGAGAGCCCTTACGCTCTATGGGTTATACAATCTTTTAGATAAATCTAACTTTCAGTTATGATAACGCTAATAGTTTCTTAGTTTTTCTTTCAATTATGATAATGGTAATAAAATTGTAAGTGTTTCTTTCAGTTATGATAACTTTAATGAAATTATAAGCTTTTCTTTTTTAAGATTTAGGATATATATAAGATTTTATTTAAGATTTAAGAATTAAGATTTTTGCTGTGACATTCTATACATAGTGTGGTGTGATGTTCTTTCTACATATGGATGTAATTAATCATTTTGGGAATATGTATCAAGTTCCTTGTGGTACCGAAAAGGAGCAAAAACATGTAGCCATAAGTCAATTAGTAAGGTAAATAATTCTATCAAAGTAGGTGCGTACCACTTCCATTTATTACTTAGCAAATATGTAACGATATTTGAATTTATATTTGTCCAGCTTCTTAAGTGCCGTTATGGAGCCTGACGACCATGCCGTCTGGTTCGTGATGAAGAATACCCGCGTGGTCATAAATGCAAACTAAGGTTTGTCATTTCTTTTTATTACTTTAATTTATTTTGCTCATCTTGGTTACTTGTTTTTTTATGATAATATATGTTTTTTTATATGAAGATGTCATGGTCCTATACCTCCTCCTAATCCTGAGTTTACCTAAAAACCAAAGAAAAAGAAACAAAATAGTCACATTGAGTGGTGATTCTTTATCAGAAGGTGTTATTTCCACATAGTATCATGCACTTAGATTATGTGCAGAAATCTTATTAGTTGATCGAGTGAAAAGTAATTGTGTTTTATCATATTTTAGTTATTAACTCGTGGTTCGGTTATAATAAGTGGGATCACAATCAGGCTCATGTTTGATATAAACAGATTATAATCTTTGTTCTACTATTGTATAAGCTTTTGGAACTATTCATATACTTTATACTGCATGCATCTTTAATTTTCATATTCATTTAAATGAGTTTTTTCAAGTTATATTGAATAGGTTAAAGATGAAAATGAGCTGCTTGAACAGACCTGCCACTGTTGGTGTATTGCATAGGTGGGGTAATCCATATTTAAATAACTAGTAGAAAGGCCCGCGCGTTGCGGCGGGTTGTCGTTTTAAAAATGGGTTGACATATTTTGTTCTTTATAGGATTTGCATGTACAGATGATTTATGTTAGAAAGAAGGTTTTTTTTTTTTTTTTATCGGCAAAGAACTGTATCATTTCACCAAAATGTTATTTACACCTCTGCCTGCTAGTAAGCAGGTAGCACAAACCGAAAAAAAAAACACCAAACATTATCCAAAATTTGTATAACCTCCCTATCCTACTGTGTTACGTAATCGGTACATCAAACAATTTCCAAGAGTCCCAAGTCCACCCTGACGGTTTCATTTTCTGGCTGACCCAGCTGAATGAAACGGTTTGAAGTTCGCCAAATATGCCGCTCAAGTTCACCCTTGTTCCTTGAAATATAGCGGCGTTCCTTGCTTTCCAAATTGACCATGTTGCAGCAAGAATGACGATTCGGACCCACTTCCTTTTTCTTTCCGGAATGTTGTTCGACTTGTGAATATTCAATAAATCCCGAACTGTGAATGCATATACAGCAGGAATATTACACCAAAGGCTCACCTTATGCCAAATCCATGAAGCTACAAAACATGAAGTAAGTAGGTGGTCCGCGTCCTCCTCCAAGTCGCCACATAGTTTACAGTTTGTCGACCCATGAATGATCCTTCTTCGCTGTAATCCTTTCATTGTCGGTAGACGATCTTGTTCGGCCCTCCATATAAATATTGCAACCTTCTTTGGAACTCCTTTAACCCATTGGAAAGGGTAGAATGGAATAGCATGGCTGTCCAAGAGTTTCCTACAAGCTGACACTGTGAATACTCCATCCGGAGACCCAACCCACTCCCAACTGTCACCATTGTTTGATAATATGGTACCAGCAAGCAATGACGAGCATTGCTGCCAAGCCGTCAATTCCAAGTTAGAACTAGGTACTCGTTTCCAGCTCCAAGTCTGAAAACGAGCAGCCACTGAGGCGGATTTGCAGCTTTCAATATCAAACAAACAAGGATAGCGATCTTTAAGCGGTCCGTCTCCTGTCCACCAATCCAGCCAAAACCTGACTTCCAGCCCATTTCCCACCTTCCCTTTTATTGTAACCGAAATATTCAAGTCTTGATCCAACACAGCATCGCCTATTTTGTAAATTGCATTCCATACTCCGGATAAACCTCTTCGGACTGGGAGATATGAGGAAGTGTTGTTACTATGATGAATAGCGGAGACCACCCTCCACCATAGTGCTTGTTTGTCAACCTTGCAACGCCACCACCATTTTACTAAAAGACTCTCGTTCATTTTCTTAAGTGAGCCGAGACCAAGCCCGCCTTTTTCCACAGGTCCGATTACTCTTTCCCAAGCGACCCAATTGACTTTAGCCTTCTCATCATCCCCACCCCAAAAGAAACGACGTCTAAGTGCTTCAAGGGAGTTAATAACCCCGATTGGAGCCTTAAACAAAGAGAAAAAATATAGAGGCAAGCTATCAAGAACCGCACGTAACAGAACCACCCGACCTCCGAAGGATAAATGTTTTGCTTTCCACTTAGAGAGTCGTTTTTTAAAAATGTCCACCACCGGTTCCCAAAATTTTACTTGATTCATGTTGACTCCCACTGGAACACCGAGATATTTGCATGGAAACTTGTCAGCTCTACATTTGACATGATCGGCCATACCTTCCACACTATCGTAGTGTACGCCAATACCAAATAGTCTCGTCTTGTGGTGATTCATTTTCAGTCCCGAGACAAGATAGAAACATCTCATAAGTCTCATAATATTTTTGATATTATCATCGTCCCATTCACCCACGTAAACTATATCATCGGCGTACATGAGGTGAGTGAGGATTGGACCCCCGTTAGGACACCGAAGTCCCCTAAAATATCCCAGATCTTTAGCTCTGTGTACAAAACATGTAAGCGCCTCCATGGCCATGATGAACAGGAATGGTGACAGTGGGTCCCCTTGCCTAACCCCCCGGTAACATTGTACAATATGTTTGCGGGTCAAACCAACTAAAAATTGCAACTTTTTATGGATTCATTTGACCCATTAGTCATGCAGTCTAACCCATCCGTTTTGCCAGCTTTAATAGAAACCGTAAAACAAAGATATAAATGACTAAATTAACTTTTACTTTTAAAGCATAATCTCACCAACTAAGATACAACTATAAAAGTTGAGCAAACCGACTTTACAAGTTATATGGGCTAGCCACAATATATTTCTAACTTTGAGATATTCTAGCAATTTTCTCAAAACAGACATCATGTTACAACTTCGCCAAAGAACATGATTTTTATTTCGTTTGGAAGACAAACGCTCTTCTGATCCTCTTACGATTATTGAAACCTGGCAAGCATTTATTTCTTACAGTTCCACACAAATTCACTACTCTAAAACTAAACATGTATGGATATATTTGTATGTGTGTAAATCAACAGAAGTAAGGTCCCATCCATCAATTTATTAGTTAAACTTGATTATACTACACAGTACTTTCGGATCATATTTGACATATATCTATTATCAAAAAAAGGAAAAATAGTGTTTCTAGTCAAGAAACTCAAGTTTTGTTAGAAATTTAAAAGTATCATTGATGAGTTGTTGACATATCATTGATGAGTTGTTGACATATTATATGTCTAATAAAAGGTCGCGACAGCTTAGTTACAGAAAATGATCAAGAACAAACCCAAAAAACTAAGCGTAAGGTAGTATGATTACCTGAAGGTCAACTTGATTCACCCTTGTGTTCACTGTTACAGTAACATTTTTTTTTATCAAATTTCAATTGTATAGCTTATGCACTCTGCATTCTGTAAACTCAGAAACAGTCACTCCAATATTCTTCTTAGCCAACCTCACAAAAGCAATCTACAAAACACAAAGAACTAAACCTTGGTGAATACTTTGCTTCAAATCAATCTTATTACCAAAAAACTATACAAGAATTACTTATAGGCTAGTAACATAAGCAAATATCAAAAGAGATAGACAACCTGAAATTATTTAACTTGTGCGGCATTCATATCAAGAGCATATCGACACCACAACGGAAAATCGTCAAAACTCGATGGATCTGACTCCTAGTCGTATGAAGCTTCTTGGTGGGCTCTTCAATCAAATTAGTAAAGAGTCGATAATATTCATGTGTACATCCGCTCTGTCAGACCTCCACACAAACTCTCCCCTTTCAATTTGCTTCTCTATTTGATTCCAACATTCAATAATACTATAATTATCACTTAAACTAATCAAAACTGGCCAAAGTGACAAACACATACAATTACACACACAGACACACACCTGACCACAAGAAAATCAAATTCAAACCAAATCAATCGTACAACATACCAGAACCTTGGTTTTAAAGTTCTTGAATATTCCTTAATTAGCAAAGTCTTTATCATGTGAATCATATGATTATTTTATAAAAACAAAATCTTAAAGCCAACAAGAACATTAGCCAAATAAAAATGAAAATGGTACAGGAGTACCTTCAAGTGGTTTGATTCAACATGATTAAATAAAAATAAAAAAATGAGTAAGCTTGTAAAAATGCCCAGAAATTAACAAACCTTAACAATTAGCGCCAGTGATGTCATATGTCGGATCCGGTAAATGAAGCCCAAACAACATACCAGTTTGTCCATCAACCTTAGAGGTAATAGTTCATTTGTTGTTGGCACTGAAACCGTAGGATGATGATGAAGAGAGAGGGAGTTCAGAAAGTTTAAGAGCTATCGAAGGCTTACGATTTAGTGGCTTTATGAATTGAACGGAACTATGAATTAAATGTGAATATCAATTGGCATACGTTCAAGAATGTGAAAGGAGCAGAGGAAGTGAAGTGATGAGAGGGGCAGGAAGGGAATGAAATTTGACTTTTAAACTAAAAACAAAGTATAAAATTACACTAATAACCTTGCAAGTGTCTTAATATACACCTAAGTGACTATTTTACCCCTATGTTATAAGCTTTATTAAGTTGTATACATAGCTTTAAAAATTGTCCTCAAAACAAAATTACAAAATGATACATAACTCCTCCTTTATAATGTATATAATATATATATATATATATATATATATATATATATATTATAGATTATAGATGAATGCAGGTGCCATACTATGTTAGTTCTATAAATTTCCTCGAGCAAATCAGTAAAGATGGTTATAGATAATGAATTTACCTTTTTAGATATTTAAAAATACAAGTGTAAATGAGTTGAGCCGTGCAAGCTACTTAAAATTTGGCTTGCTAAAAACTCATGTCATGCCAAGTGTAAGTCTATATGGAAGCTCATGTGAGCTCAAGTACAAGCTTCATATAGTAGGGGCTTGCAAGCCTCTTGTTTTTATTTTCTCAAAAGGTATATTTTTCATTTACAAAAACAAAAGAGGTAGCCCCTAACAAATACAGGAAGCCACCACCAAACAGCTAACTAGATATGAGAAATTGGTGTTCACCTTTGAATTCACAATCAGATTTCTACTTTCAAGATTTTACCGTAAAAGTGGCAATTTTTTGACCCATTTTTTTAACAGGTCAAGTGGTAAAAAATATATTTAGAATAGTTAAAATCTTTTGTTCTTCTGAATCAAGTGATTCAATAACTTATGTTATTATTCATTGCTCCTTAAAATTCACAGGCATTTTAGTTGCACTATGTGAAAATGTCAATGGACGCACATGTTGCCCGGTTTGTTGAAGAACCTTAAAAGTCAGAGGCATTTCAGTTCTCTCTTAATCACCGTTTTGTTTTTGAACAAAGTTAGATTCTGCTCTGTTCTTGGTCCATTGGGTTTTGACTTTTATCCTTTCATTTTTGTTTTAGGTGGTTGAGGTTCTTTATGTTTTTCGGGTTCTTATGTGTGTGTTTCACTGTTGCAAGACGCGTATGATGAACATCAAATGCGAAGAAATGTTAATCAAGCATGGTAACACCAGTCCAAAGATTATCTCAACTCTAATGCATGCTGCAGTATACCCAAACTGTTGTCACTTGCCCTAAAGACAAACTCCACAAATTCAATCAATGATGTGGTAGACGTGCCTGCCCGTTCGATAACCTCGATGACAATCGCACGGAAACACTAATCCTCACACTACCACCAACAACACCTGCTCCGAAGATAATGAAGCCAAGGTCAAGAAGCAAAGGCAATAGGGAAGTGTTTGTAGTCTTTTGAAACCATGACGAAAAACAATTACCATTGTGTGGATAATTCAAGTCTATTCCGGTTTTAGGTTGAGCATATTAAGTACATTTATCTATTTATATTAAAAACATCCTACATCTACAAGCAAATAATATGATGTATGTTATATGCCCACTATCACATAAAACTAAAAAACTTGAGCCATGATGTATACATGTAGTATGTGTATGTGTACCAATAATTTATAGTACCATCATACCAAAATTGAGATTATACAATTAATTTGTCACAGATCATAAATTAGAAATAAATCAGTTAAGTTTTTTGAGGAAATTCCAAGTATATCCGAATATATAATTTATCGAATTTATAATTTATAAGTATATATATAGCACGAATATAAAAACTTTAAATGATAAAGACGATGAATTAATGCTATATTATTAATAAAGTAATTTAACTAAATAGTATAGCATTTGCATATAGAGTATTGGATTTAAAATTGAGATTATACAATTCATTTGTCACAGATCATAAATTAGAAATAAATCAGTTAAGTTTCTTTAGGATACTGAAATTCGTTGGCTCACTTTATGTCGTAGCACTTCTACCGAATGAGACACCCGGAAAGAATTATAAAATTGTGAAGTAAGAACCTTAATTACTAGGTGTTTTACGGTTATATTTTCACAATGTGTCAAATCCTACTATCTTATGTCTTCTTCCACAAAACGTCTTTCTAGATGAAAAGTTACAATATATTGCATTGTTGCCTTACTTGTTTAATATTAGTAACAAGGTTTACAAGATCAATTAAAACAATATGTTTGGAATATTATCAATAAAACACCACCCACACATATTGAACTCTATGTCTACTTTATTTTGGATGAGTTAACAAAATGATTTTTTAGATTTGTCTAAGTTTTACAAATTAAATAGTGCAAGCCAGGATTACAACTTACAAATACAAGAAGTATGTACTGAAGATTGCCATTAGTCAAACACTTATTATTAACATGAATGTCGTTTTGCATACCGTTACAATCTAAGCAAAGGTTTAGTGTAATAAAGTACGTACTATATGCAAACAAAAGGCGATACGTGTAGAGTAACACATGACTATACTTGATAGCATTAAAAATATTACAAGTTCATGTGATATCGTTAAACCTTAATTAACTTTTATATACCACATTACGTTGTGTGTCTAAACTAGAATAAAGACTCAAAAGTCTAATATAATTTACTATAATATATTATGCGATGAAAACATTTATGATGTTGGTCTTATACGGAATCCGGTATAAATCACAATGTGCTTATTTTCTTTATTTTATCCAATGAAAATTTATTCCATCATCATATATGTCATGAAAATACACATGGTAGATAAAAATGCATGCAAATTTTGTCTACTTGGTTGAGAGTTGGCTGAAATCAGTGTTTTATTAGACTTGGTTCGGCTAGGGGAAAACAGAGACAGTTGGGTGCGGCGAGGGGACTCCTATGGTGTGTTCACGTTTGGAAGCGTTAAAGGAATGTCATACAAGTGATGTTATCGCCTTAAAGTGGTGTAAATGGATTCCAAGTAAATGCAACATTTCCGTGTGGCGCGTAGAGTTGGATAGGCTACCAACCAAAGCGGCACTTTTGAGGAGAAATATTCAAGTAGAGGTCCCAAAATTTTAAGTTTAATATTTCATGTATACATTAGTGTTGGTCCATGAGAAAAATAAATAATTGTCTAGCCCAAGAGTTGAAGAATTATATCTACTTAATGACATATACATAAATGAACGTTGGCGTCAATGTTTGCTCGCATCCTTATTATGCGCGATTGTTGAGTAACTTCCGTGAAATTGTGATTGGGTGCGAAAATATGGGATAATCAATGGTCGATGGTTATTTTTTAATCACAAATTTGCATGTAATGACTTTTTTATATATATTGTTTAGCGGTTTGAATGACTGGAACTTTGATATTTGTGATTTTGATTTTCTATTGTCGATTGACAACTTTTAAGGATTATCAAATATTGAAGACTCACAAAAGGGATTGGACGATATAATGTACATCTACTTTCTCAACCAAAGTAGTCGCTCAAAAAACCACTAAATGAAGCCCCAGGGTAATGTATAGTAAATTGTAGATCTACAAAATAAGATAAATATTTAAATGGCAAAATGTCCTCAATTTGCAATAGATATAAAAGACGTAACTGGTTGAAATGAATACTAAATTATATAATCGATTAACAGTTACATGAAAGGAGATAGTGATGTTCATCTAGTATAAGGTTATTTTAATAAACTATACAACTTAAAGGGCCCAGGCCTTGTAGTTCATTTAGGGGCTCCAGAAATGTTAGACCGGCTCTAATTCATTGCTATTTTTTAGTTGTATTTAGTTCAAAAGAATAAAAAACTAGGAGACGGTATAACAAGTCCCACCAATCGTATAAAGAGTTAAGAGTTATCATGAATCTAAAATCTAAATACATAACAAGTCTCATTAAGGCAAAGGCATGACTCATTACAACTCATAACTCCATGTTTGTCAACTAATGTAAAACTTGATCAGTCAAAGACAAACTTTATTAAATATGCCTAGGTAGCATCTTTCGTTTGTGAACCTTTTCCTCATTCTATATACTTCAAAGAAAAACATTTTAACATAAAAATAGTTATATGCATATCTTAACATCAAATAGGTTACATAACACTAGAATAACGAACATATAAGAATAGTGAAACTTTTTCTACATGAAAGTCAACCGCACAAGAAAGCCTAAATACTTTAATGCTCACGTTTTTTACTTGAGTGAATTAACCTAAAATAGGCATGGTTGATGTCTATGTGGAAACGTGTCATGAGTTAGATTGACGCTTTATGGTTCGGTTTGTTTAATTACGATTTGTTTAACTATTGTATACCTTACGTCTATAACACAACTACATGTTTTATTATTGTGTTTTAAGCAGGTCCGGAAATGATACTGCTGTGCACAAAAAAAAAGAAATAGAGATCCAACTAGTCAAGATAAATCTAGATTTGCACTGGAAGACGAAGGAGATAAAGCGGTCACCGGATCTAAAACCTTAGGCGATGGTGCGTGTGTGTCATATGAATAGTCTTATGAATAGCCACTCTTTTTCAAAGAAAAAAAAAAGTCACACCTTCAAGACCACCAAGCTCAATCACGCCATGCAATGATACTTTCTAGCTCTGCTCTTCATCCAAACATACACATTCGTTTTAATATACATAGAGTATGTTTGGCAAGGAGCTTTTAAGAGCTTTTAAGAGCTTTTAGGAGCTTCAAGCTTCAAGCTTTTAAGAAAAAGCTCCTACTCAATAAAAAGCATTGTTTGGTTGAAGGAGCTGGAAGCTTTTAGATTGGAGAAAAAGCTCTATAGTGAAAAGCTACTAGTAGTAGCTTTTAAGAAAAAGCTCTACTAGCTACAAGCTTTTAATTAGTAAATGACACAAATACCCATTCTATTTTAAAAATAAAATAAAAACCTTCTTTACAAGTTTTTAATTATGTCCATTTTGGTCATTTTATACATTTTATTAAAAAGCTCCAGCTACTCTGCCAAACACCAAAATATATTTAAAAAGCTTCCAGCTACCAGCTTCCAGCTAACAGCTTGCAGCTACCAGCTTCCAGCTAACAGCTTGCAGCTACCAGCTAGTTTTGCCAAACATACCCATATTCATTCTTATTCACATGATTAAAATTGTCGTTTTCTTATAGTACATTAATTTCTATGTTACATCATAACACATATTTTATCATGTCATCTTAAATTTATCTATCCCGGAAAGATTCTGTAATATAATCTAGTTTGCTATATAGGAAAATTAAATAAATTTAATAAATGCCATTTAGGATAGACGATCTTTTCTTTTAGGTAAAACTAGTGGGAATGCCCGCGCGTTGCGGCGGGTGTCTCAATTGAGTAGGTTAAGTTGATTCAGTTAACGATCATTAGTGAAATGGAGAATTGGTTGTTGCAGTACTTGAAAATCCGGTACCTTAAAGCACATGCATACTTGTTCATCTAAGTTTAGGATTTACACTTTACAATTATGAGATCAACCTGATCCAGAACATACATATCAATTATTAGTAAAGTGCTACTACAATCTACATACATACGTCTTTCAAATCTAGGAAAACAAAACACAATGCAAACGCATAGATAGTATGTCGCTGCGTAGCATATAGGTAGTGCCTTAGTCTCGAGAAGGCTCTACCACTTAAAGAAGAACATTAAGTTAACTAAATTTAAGAGACCCTTATTTGAAGTTCACATTCTTCTCATCCAGGTCAGCTAATGTTCTAAAACTTTTTTACAAAAGAAGTCTCAAAGTTAATTTTCACTTCAGACCCTGAAGTAGGTTTAGTTGCGTTGCTTTACACATGAGTTTGTCATTACAGTTGATTCCAAATACCATCAAAAATGATAATTAATCATTTTGCAAGCGTAATGCATATAAAATGTTTTAATAAATTGACCCATCCCAAATCAACCCATTAATAAGTAAAATGTGTTCAAATTGTCACCACATTGGTTCATTTTCTGCTAGTACCAGTTGTTCATCGTATACTTCACTGCAATTTTGAACAATTTTGAACATTATCCAAAATCACTACATCTGGATATGAAGAAGTCGTACACATTCTTTTCATTTTTCATAGTTTTTTCACTTTTTTCTCATAATCAACTGCATTGTATGCGCCCTTTAGACTATCCTCATTCACAATCCAACCAACCCAACCTTTCAATAAAAAAACTAATTTCCCTCTTATCAATCTACACAACCAAACCATAACACACATTCACAACCCAACTCAACCTATAACTATTTTTTTCAAACTAACTGGGTTTTTAATAAAAAAATTATATCGGGGTGTTCACCGAAAAATTAAGAACTACAGTGTATTTAATTTTTTTAAACGTGAATATTATAAGTTATTAAGTTAGTGGAGGGTTTATTTGGGTTACAACCCAGCTTGCCACCACAACCAACCGCATTGTGGTTGAGTTGCAATCTTGTGAGTTTTTTAATATTATTTTCACCCACAATCCCAAACTTTGATTACCAATGGGAGTGGTCATAGGAACAGACTGTAGCAAGAATCCACAGTCTTACTCACACCTCTGATTAATAGCCTCTTTTATATTCTTTTGCTCCATCCTAAATACATGATGACTAAAGTTTGTTGCAGTTTCTCATTCGTGAATTTGATGTAAAATTCGCTTAAAAGTGCACTTTACTTTTCGTTTAAATAGTACATTTAATTATTTTAAAAAGAATGAATTTATTTCAACCTCTAGGTATATAGCATCTGGTGTTTCAAAGTCAATAGTACTTATATTTTTAGAACGCATGGAATATGAAAATATACACTTGGTTGTCCCCTATTGTTCATAAAGATTTCAAATCATATATATTAAGGACCCCAATCAGTCTTTCTAATGTACCATATTTCCCAATTGAGACATTTATTTATCCACCAACCTACAAATATCAATATAACACCATTTGCATTATACATTTATCAAAGAAGTTTGTTGATGGAAAACACACATTCAGTTGTTCGGATAATAAAAAACTACCCCCATTGACCACAACATGTTTTAACCCATTACCCAACCGGGCAACCCTCGCATTTTGTCAACCTCTACTTGATAGGGCAACTTCATTCCAATCTAATAATCTAGATTTTAGTTTTAGCTTTCTTTCAATTTCATTTAAATGTTTGATTGTAAGGAAAGTTTTACATGTAGACTTCCCTATATGATTACAATTTTACACATAATCGTATTACTATTATTAATTATTAATATTTATAATTTCGAAATTATTAGTCTAATAAACATGAAGTTAATCAAACTGAACCCCAGTTTTGATACAAATATGAAGAACGGAATTGATACAAATCAGAAGAGTGGAATGGAAACCTGTTGTTTTATTCTTCCAGGAGGTAATTCCCTGCATCACCGTTAGAAATCATTATAGCCGTGAATAATACATGAGCTAAACAGAATACGATTGGATGTCGATTATCAACATCTTAATCTTCACATTGCTTGTTATATATTATAGTAGGAAACCAACGTGGTGCTACAAGGAACACAACACACTAACACAGAAACTCGATGAATGATCATTCTAAATGACCATGGTAAATTAAAATGTAAAGAAACTAACAATTCAAAAAGAAAAGTTGCACATTAAAATAATTTAAAGTTTGTACTGAACAAATAATACCTAAAATTCAGTTTGCTTTATTCTTCAAATGGAATATAAATCTAGCACACTGTATCATATAACTATATATAGAAATTGTAATTGTTAAAAAGAGGTTTGAAATTTTTGTTTTTATTTACTTACATTAAAAAAACATTGAATCAAGACAAAAGGATAGCAAATACGTATTTACTTGCATCGGATTATATCTGTTGCGTCACCCCAGCTGGTCCCCACGTAGATCCTCATCATTATTATTATTTACCGGTCATTGACAATGACATTCCCCTCGTTTGTTTTGCGCTTGATACCACATTACCACCACTCAACATTTAATTGCAAGATATAAATAAATATATCATTATAAAAAAAATAGAGTTTACACACTAATGTATATTTCTCTGTATAATCACAAGTTTATATAAACACAATTTTCATAATTATAAAAAGGTTAGTATATATGTAGGTTACTAGATTTATATCCCGGGAGCGTCCCGGATTGAAAAATGTAATATGACATATCAATTTACATACGAAATAGACTAATGCGTATGAAAGCTTCGGGTAGCACCTAATCTAAAACAACTAACAATGTATCTCCAATGTTAACGTCTAACCTTAAACAATATATAACTCTAATATTAAAATCTAACCTAAAACGATGTACAACTCCAATGCTAACACCTATTGTAAATATAATTCACATTTATTGGTTTGAACAAATTTAATGATCCGCCTATACATGATTAATGAATAACCTGAACACTTTGTGTTTTTTTTTCCTGTATGAACAAAACCCCACAAATAAATAGTCGTTTTTTTCTCCGTTTTTATATAGTATTGTGGTACTCGTTGGAAAATAATAAAACACTCGTTTATTTGGTCGTTTTTTTTTTCATGTTTTATATAGCACTATGGTACTTGTTGGAAATATAATAAAACGCTCGTTAATTTGGTGTAATTTTTTTCCTTTAAAAAATCACGTATATAAAAGATATTAACGTTTAAAAATTATGAAAGGAAACATGAGAGAAACAAATCTATTTTTTTTAATTCTTTTTCCCTAAAATATCCCAATGCCACATGGCATCCTACATGACACTCTTAAAAGAGAGAATGACTATATGAGTGTCATTTATGATTTAGCCCTTTGAAATATATATGAATATAGATATAGATTTAGTTTTAATCGCAATTTTCATTTTTACCCCCAACGACCACTTCAATGGATTTATAACCGTTTTTCAACGATCATATTTGGTTTGTCTCACGCGGAACCGAGCATACTACCTGCATGCCTAACCCGAAAGGGTTGCGGCAGTGTAGACGAATTGGATTACAACTCGCAAGGTTGGCCCGTGGGGCGCCCCTCCACCCTAAGAGTACATAATAATAATAGGGAAAATCACCAAAATAGCCCGTTGACCGTCTGATTTACGAGAATAGCCCCCTCCCGTCTCTTTGGAGAGACGGATCACGGTTCCCAACGAGTCTGAAGCGTCTCCAGGGAGGCTTTGGTTTCTAACCAATGGAAAACCAACACGTGGTGTGTATGATCCCGGGGACTGTTAGGCGTCACCGGAAACGTGTCAGAGCTGCCAAGTCGTCTCCGGTGGGCCCTTGAGACGTGTCACTGACGGCTCGTCTTCGGCTCGGCTTATCAGTTAATCAACACAGTCGACCCACCGGAGACGTCTCTTTGCAGACATCTCAGGCTTGCAAAAGAAGTCACCGGTGGCGTCTTTTGCAGGCTATGAAACGTCTCAGGAGACGTTCCCGGCCTGCAAAGTGACGTCTACGGTGGCGTCTTTTGCAGGTTGTGAACCGTCTTCTGTGACGTCTCCGGCCTGCAAAAAGACGTCTCCGGTGTCCTCTTTTGCAGATTTTGCACCGTCTCCGTGACGGACGTCGTACACTGCCGGAGACGTCTCTGGTGATGTGACAAGTTGTAGCACCGTATTGTTATAAATTTTGTAAATTTTCTAACATTTATGTTTTAATTATTTTCTTCTAAAGTGTTTACATATGTGTTTTAAAAAATGGTTAGATATAGGTGACGAGTGTATGGTCTAGCATATATTGCTAACACTTGTTATTGTAAAATTTTGGGTGATGAATAAAATAATTTGGGGTTAAAACAATTTTTTGCTAAAACTTTTGCTTAGAAATACAGAAAATTGAGACATAAATAATCAATTTGGTTTGTTTAGTTAGATTGATGGGTTTTTTTTTTTTTTGGTTGGTTCGTTTCGTTTAATTTTGGTAGGACTGACAAATCGGGTTTTCACGGGATTAAAAGGCCAGTGAAGACGCGAAAAACACAATTATCAAACATGTATACGATTTGTTTAACTATTGTATACCTTGTGATTATAACACAACTATATGTTTTATTATTGTGTCTTAAGCAGGTTAGGAATTGTCAACCCAAAGACCAAATTTTGGAGAAAGAAAGAAGCTGAAAATATGAATGGTTTGTTTCGGTTAGATTCGATTAATTTTGGTTAAACGAGGGTACAAAAGAAGCTGATGACCGATTTTTGTATAATATATTTTGTATATTAAAGGTTTGTGAGTTTTAGAATGGTTTATCACAAATATCATCATAAGGTTTATAAATAAAAATAGCTTTATTTAAGGTGCTTAAAGATATAGCAACATTAGAGGATGTATTAAGGATGAGTATAGATTGGAATGGTATAAGATGTAAAATAGGGAATGTCAAAAGAGAAATTTATTTAGCATAATAAAATAATATGATATGATAAGGTAAAAGTGATCAAGATCAAAATAAAAATCAGTAAAAACAAAACTTTGATATATTACGATTAAAAAAACAAAAAAGAAAGACTATAAAAGGGGGGTTTTTTTTTTGTTTGTAAAAGTCAACACACACACCCTCTCTCTCAGTCTCACTCCCTTTCTGTTTACTTTGATTTTCATCAGGATTATTTTTTTTTTCGTTTAATTTGATTTTACATATAATCATTTCATTTTGATGAGGAAAATGATTCCAACAATCCTCCGTACAAGTTTGCCGCTTATATATACACGTTATTCATTTCGTCATTCTTTAATTCCATCATTCCTTCTTCATTCTTCATTCTTCATTTCTAATGGCTAACGCCTATTCGCTTTCAATTTCTCAGTTTAAGTATGCACACCTGCAGAAATCAAGGTCTGTTTGTTCATTCGTCATTTTCATTTCATTTCTAACCGTAATCTTTGTTTGTTTGATTTATAAATACTATTTTATTTGTTGTTAATTTGTAAGTTTTAATACTGTTTTATACTCAAACCTTTGATATGATCAGTTGTTTTACTATCTAGCTAGTTTATTAATAAATAATAGGATCACTTGTTTTATTATTATTATTGTTATAGTATTATTATTATTATTAGTAGTAGTAGTAGTCGTCGTCATTGTTGTTTATATTATTATTATTATTATTATTATTATTATTATTATTATTATTATTATTATTATTATTATTATTGCTGCTGTTGTTGTTGCTGTTTCATTGAATTGTTTGATCACTTGTTACAGTTCGTCGTTGTCTCCTCAGAGGAGCAGACTTAGCTTCAACTCGGCTTCCAGTCGTCGTCTCTCTGTAGCTGTTAAATGCATTCAAGCTCCACGGTGATGGATTTATATTATTATTATTATTCATTGTTGTTTATATCATTGTTGTTTATATTATTATTATTATTATTATTATTATTATTATTATTATTATTATTATTATTATTATTATTATTAGTCATTGTTGTTTATATTATTATTATTATTATTATTATTAGTCATTGTTGTTTATATTATTATTATTATTATTATTATTATTATTATTATTATTATTATTACTACTACTACTCAATTACACATACATACATACATAGATACATACATACATGTATGCATGAATAGTTTATCCACCGATTGTTATCGCCACTCACTAGTTGTTTCGTTAATTGAATCTGTGTTATTTGGAAAAAGTTGATGATAATTGGCTTCTGAGCGGTTAATTTGTTATTGGATTAAATTTTTGTTATTAAAATTGGAATTTGGAAGGTGTTGATTTATGAGGTTGAGTTCATCAAGGAGGAGTGAAATCGTTGCTTGCTCTGTTTTTTCAAAAAAAAAAAAAAAAAATATCATGCTGGTTTTTTTATACACTTGCTGCTCTAATTATTAATTTCACTTTGTAGTGAAATCGTTGTCCCTCCGGGGGAAACAGTTATGGTTAAGATTACATCTCCTATGGTGAACTTGAATGTTGACCAGTCCTCTAGTGCTGCTGCTGCAAATACGCCGCCTAGGACGGTATGTCTTATCTTGTTTTTACATATTTTTTAACCCCCTCCTTTATTTAGTTATTGATCTTTTTGACCTAAATTTTGTTGACAGGTTATTGAGTCGATCGAGGATGCTCTCGGCGTTGGTTTTGTGAGCACCGTTCTGACCGACAGTGTTTCAAACAAGATCAACAATATCAACTTTGGTCTTCTGATTGAAACTGTGGCAAATGTGTCTACTTCAGATCCGGAGAAACTCAAGGTTGCATATCAATGTGCAAATGCTTTCGATGTTATAATGAAGTTTTGGCTACTCCAAGTATACAATGCCTACTTCAAGCCATCTGGCCAAGATAATGCTGAGAAAGAGAAGGCTGGGGCTGCTGAGAAAAAGAAGGTTGGGGCTGCTGGTAATAAGCTTGCTGCAAATGGTAACAAGTCGGATCCAGGAATTGTTGGAGGTGCTGAAAAAGGCGAAGGCGGAGATGACGATAAAAACAGTGCTGGAAAAGGGAAGAGCTCTGATGCTGCTGATGATAAGAACGCTGCTGCTGGTGGAGGAGAGTCTGATGATGATAAAAACACTGCAGGAAAAGGGAAGAGCTCTGATGCTGCTGATGATATGAACGCTGCTGCTGGTGAAGGAGTTGACGCTGCTGATGATGTGTCCTAGTTGTAGTTTATTTTTAAAAAGTTTGTTTTAGGTTGGTCAGGTGGTGGTGGGTCTTTTAAAACTTTGTTTTGTTTCTCTGTTGACTGATATGTTTGGCTGTTTACTGGCTGTGAATTGACATTGCTTCTTACAATGAGCTATGGGCTGCTTTCTATTGATCAATTTTCTAAAGTTCTGGCTTGTAGGCACGTGTTATGCTATATTGATAATTATGTGTTGTTAAGTCGATTTCGTCAACTTTATGAGTTATGATCTTGCAGTTTGAACACAACTCATAGGTTAGTAACTATTTATTTTGGGTGGACTGCTGGATTACTAGCATTCCTGTGAAGAGTATGTTTCCAAGTTTATTCATATTAGAGGTGGATAAGCTTGCATCAGTTGCAAGTAGGGTGGGTTTGGGGGGCCATGTGGGCACCCTGTTTGTCATTAATTATATGATGCGGCTTCAAGGATACATGGCAGCGGAAACGGGTCGGTTTGGTTTGGTTTGGTTATCCTACTAATATGCTACTATGATCAATAATATTTATGTGTTTTATTTAGATTAGATGGTCTTATTGTAAATCTTAGGAGAGAAAACGATTTATATGAATGTTTACTGTCAAGTGTAAAGCGTAGAATTAGCCAATCACTCTTTGACTAAAGATATCATAGTCAACTTGTGTGTATTTATTTGTCTACTGTATGCTCAAACTTTTTTTGGAACAAAAACTAAGGTGCCATTTTTTCTCCAGGACCTGACCTGGAAACAATATTTATGATTTGTTTTGAAAATGCACATGCAACTACAACGCCTAAACTGTTGACTTTTCTATTTAGTCAAACCTATAGAATTTTGCATTATATGCTTTCTACTGCATGAAAATAAACTAATGTTGACAATTTTCTCTATATACTTTTAACAACTGTATATAATTTTTGTTCCCCACTTTTAACATATTTATAAATTATTTAGGGTTATAAAATGAATACATCTGCATGCTTATTAGGACTAAAAATGTGTATAGATTCCTTATATCGACCTCATGACATTTGTCGACATCGATTGAGCTATAATTTTCATTCATAGTTAGTGAAATGTGTTTGCTGTATGCATTGTTTGCGATGATTTAGCCGTGTGGATCGCTTAATTTGCTACTTATTATACTTAGATGATTTTGCTTCAAGGTAATAGTTTACTACGCCTATTTCTTAAGAAACTTTTTATTTTGAGTCAGTATTTAGGCTCTAATTGTTAAGGTAATAGTTTACGCCTAATTGTCAAACATCTTGTAGGTTTCATTGAGAGTACACCTCAAGTATGCTCGTAAATATGTCAAAATTAATAAATAAAAAAAAACATGTAGTGCTCAACCGGTGTTACTTGATGTTTGTACATGGCGATTCTTGAACCTACAAGTAGTCGAGTAGTGTTGGGTTTCAAAATGTTCAAGTGGAATTAGAAAGAGAACAAAAGGCCCGACAAAACATAAAAGCCCATTTTGAACAATTTCAAGAAGAAGGCGAACAAAAACGGGCCAACCAAGCGGCATGGAGAAAAAATATGGTAGAAATGGTGAAAAACATTTCACCATCGGCAAGAAGTAAAAAAAAAAACTCTTGTTTTATTATGTATTAGAATGTTAAAGATGGATTTTACTTTTGAAACAAAAAAACGTGCTTTTGATTAGGAATTTTGTTATTCTTCTTTTATAATTATAAACAGGTTTATATATGGAATGTTTTAGGATTTGGCTGCATTTTTTGGTATTTGTTATTTTGTTATTATTGTTTTTTTTAGAATTTTTTATGATTTGTCGTAGTTTTGTCGAAACGTTGGAAATAAACTTGTCGCAATTTTGCCACAAATAATTGTGGGAATTTTGTCGCAATAGTTAATTTGTATGAATTTTGTCGCACCACTAGGAAAGTACTTTTTTTGAAGTGTGAGAAATTTGTCGAAGAATTTGAAAGAACTTGTAGGGATTTTGTCGTAAAACAAAATAAATATTTATTTTTATAAATTAATTTTTAATCTTATCAATTTTAGAAATAAATAAAATAAAAATAAAAAATGCTAATTTGTCGAAGAACTGTCAGAAAAGCATAAAAATCAATTTGCCAGAAATTTATCAGAAAATTTGCGACGAGAGTGTTTTGTGGGAATTTTGCCGAAGAATTTGTGGTAGTTTTGTCGCAAACTAGATTTCCGACAAGTTTTTTTCCCACGTATTGTTTTGTGGCAAATCTGTCAATAATACATGTTTTCGACATATTTCCCACAAATTTTGTTGTCGTAAATCTTACAGTTTTCTAGTAGTGATCCAGATGTAATTTGTTGATTAAGTAAATAACTCCTATGAAAAAAAAACAAATCATCACTTTGTTTGATTTACTTTTAATGAAAAACATTAATTTCTATGTTAATTATATTATTATTCTTCCAAATAATTATAATTATACTTGATGAAAATAATGATGTGATGATAGTGATATTCTATATCAAAATAATACTGTTTGTATGCTTATGTTTACGCAATACTCGTACCAATTAAGTTATAACAATATTTGTAATACTCTTTTATCTAAGTTATTAATAATAGTCATGGCATATTCTTATACCAATATAATACTGCTAGTAGGCTTATACCAAAATAATACTGTTAGGGGCATTTTTGTCCTTTTATCTGAGATACAACATACTAAAGCTTGGTACAAGTTGTTAATGCACATATAAAATAAAAAAGGTTATTTAAAAAAATATAAGCACACACACTCTATCTCACAACCACCTACACCCACCCACCTACCCACTCTCTCTCCCTCCCCCTCCCTCTTCCTCTCTCCCTCCCCCTCCCTCCCTCTCTCTCTCTCTATCTCTCTCTCTTGGTACCATCAACACCACCACCACACCACCATCAAGTGTATTTCAGTCAAAACCACCACCCCCACCCACTCCCCCATTTGTCTCAGCGTTTACAACTCATTACTTTAACTTTTGATTCCAAATCTCTGCAACTCCACAAGCTTCTTAACCAAATCCACCTCCAACATTGCCTCAATTGCCCTTTTCCTACCAAAATACCCGATTAAAACATGCCCCTCAATCTCCTCATTCCTACCAGATCTTTGCAACTCCACAATCAACGCCCTAACCGTCCGATTAAAACCTGCCCCTCAATCGCCTCCTTCCTACCAGATCTCTACAACTCCACAATCAACGCCCTAACCGTCTCCACTATTGAAACCTTCCCCACAAACAAAACCTTATTAAAATTGTCTCCCCTAACTGGCGAGTTTGGAAATCTCGTGTGAGTTGACTCAATGAGTGAGGAACGATTGATGAGAGTTAGTGGATTTATGTGTGAGTGTTTTAAGGGAGGTTTGGTGGGTAGATAACGTGGTGAGCAAAGGTTGTTGGAGAAGATGGATAACACAATGATGACCTCGCAGCTTTTGAGACATGGCATAATGGGGATCTAGGGCTGATTCGGTGGGTTCCCGGGAACCCACTCGGTTTGTAATTTCTAGTGTTAAATGTATATAGAAAAAAAAAGGAACCCATAAGAAAATTATCAAATGAACCCTTAACTAAAAGTTGTAAGTGCTTTAGTGGTAGAGACCCGCCATTACAATCGCATGGTTCCAGGTTCGATCCCCGTTTTACGCGTCGTTTTCCAACTTTTTTTTTATTAAAAACCAGGGTAAAACAAAACCATGTCTTGCCCTTCCAAACAAAACACACACAGACAACAGCAGCCAAACAGCCGCAAGAGAAACCCTCCTCTCCCGTGACCTATGCTCCTCCTCCGGACCTCTGCCGCCCCAATGCCTCCTTCCCTGCCCGCTATCGACACCAGCTCTCTCTGAACTCAATAACAGGTAAAACCCTAAACCTCTCTTCTATCTGGGTTCCTTTCATTCTTTGTTTTATTATTCCTTATTGTTACTTTATCAATTTTACTAGGCTGTAGTTTCTGTATTGAACATATATTGATTGATTTACCACTTTGCCCCATCCTAATTTTAGAATGTTTGGTACTTTTGAAGTGGGTATGTAGTGATAACAAATGGGTTCTAATTACTTGAATTACATGAGTAGAAATTATGTATCTTTTTGTTAGTATTTTGTATTATATCATCTTGTTTTTAGATGTTTGGTTTCGTGAGCTGTTGTTGTTTTGTTTCAAGTGTTGTAAGTTCTTGGTTTGTGCCCGGAGTTTTACAGTGTAATTTGTTTAAAATGTTAATGAATAATAAGTAAGGACACATGTCACATCTTTAAAATGCATAGTTTTGTTTTTACGTTGATTTTGTATTCTTGTTTTATTCACCATATTGCAATTTGTTGTTGATTTGAATACTTTGTTATGGATATGGGGATCGATGGGAGTTGATGTTTCATAGATGTTCCAAATTAAATATTACTTTGGGATTATTATTATTAATATTATTTCTCTATATTTGATAACATAGGTGTATTTTTTTTTAATTCATGCTCCTAAATTCTTATAGAATTATCGTATTAGTTATAGTTTTCGTTATTATCGTACTAGTTGTTTTAGGGATGTTAAATTTTAATGTGTTGAAACCTAAGCCGACCCGAACCGTCAAACCAACCCTAACCCATGTACCGACCCGAATTATTTTATGTTCGGTCATATAAAACTAGAGCATCTAAAAAAGGAACCTAGTGAAAAAAATTCCTGGATCCGCCATGACCTCGCAGCTCTTGAGACATGGCATAATGGGGAGCCTTATCAAGAGTCTGCAGAAACTGAAGTATTAATGTTTGCACGTCTATTTCAATATTATGTTGGTACAAATTATACAACTTGTGCATAGGGTGTTGTTGTCGGTGCTCTTCGTGCTGTTGTGCTTTTAACAATCCAAAAAGAGTTATTGACTATTTGGGTTTGGTATTTAATATTTTGAATATGAATACAAAAATATAACATGTGATCATATTATATTTATGTTAGGGCATACAAGAGTCGACTCGTCTTTCTCCAAAAGTGGGAGCTCAAGCTGGGCCGAAACGGTATGCATGGCTTTGAGTATTAAAAGATTTGTGAAAAAAATGTAAAAAGTAGCATAAAATAGGTTCGATTAATAATACATATGTATTATAGTTAAAAATACCCATACGTGTTATAATTGAAATATTTTATTTTACTAAAGTTATATAGATTAAATAAAAGTTTACATTTTTAAATTTCTATCGGTTCGGTTTTGGTGGCCGGTTCCTAACTGAACGGTGACACCCTGTTTTCTAAATGGTAAACAAGATGAATTCACTTCTAACTCAATCAAATCGGCCACTTTAGCTCGGTCTACACGACTTCGATCAGTAGTTTTTAAACACCCTAAAGTGCACATTTGATCAAATGTAATTTAACAAAAACACTCATGTTTTCTATTAGGATAAGATTTCTATAAAGCAAGGGTCATTCATGGTTTGTTCCACCATTGAGCGGGTTAGAAGGTCGAGTTGCGGGGATCGTAAGCTATCCACCCTACATATCAAGTGACACATTGATGTATCAAGATGTTTGTTGTGCAGCAGGTGAATAAAATGTTCACAAAGCTTTTAGCCAATCCTCTAACAACATCACAGATAATAGAAAAGGAGCCCTCAATGTTCATTGGATGAGAGGTATGTGTTGTTTACTTTATGGCAAGTGCTATTAAAGAAATAATGGAAAGGCCGGGATTGAGCCGCATGTTACAAGTTTGTTTGTGCTTCTTTAGGGTGGATGTCTGCTTCAAATATGATGGTCATGCTGGAGTTATTTGTAGAGATAAATTCAGTTTTGGGCAGTTGCCTATTACGTTGAAGGGAATGTGTTATGTACTTATGTGTGTACGTGGTGAAGGAGTAATTTCTACTTTTTAATAATTACTATACATCTCATACTTGTGCTACTTTGTTTTAGGCATTTAAGTTGTGAACGATTCTAATTCCATTCTTAATTCACTTACACACGAAGTTAAAGAAACTTGTTTTAGTCGTTTAAGTCAGAGATAATATAAAGTTAGTACAATACACATATAGACTTTGTTGTATACAGTGGCGTATCCAGAAACAATTTCCAGGGGTTCCTTTCATAGATTTTCACTAATTTTTTCCACTAAATTTTTATTTTTTTTCCAAACCGAGCTCCGCCCCTGGTTGTATACATGTATAAATGTCTTTAGATTGTCCGTTGTGGGCCGTGAGTGAACCTGGCGCGGGCGAGGTTTCAGCCGGTGCTCACCCCCAACCACAATAGCCCCACGCGAACAGCTTTTGCACGACCACACGCAACGGTGCTCGTGTGTGTTAACGGGAGAAAGTGACATTTGGTCACTCGCGAACAGCCCCAGTGCTCACCCCCAGCCACAACGGGGTCAAGTGACCGGGTTACTTGAGAGTGAAATCAATGGCTCGCGCCTGCTCGCTCGCGGCCCACAAAAGATTGTCTTTATGTATTTTCCATTTGCATGCATGTATTTGTTACCTTTTTTCTATTTTACGCTATTAACTTTCTGTGAGCTTAGGTTTGTTATGAAAGTTGATGCACTTGCTCAAATCTATGTTGTCTCTCGACGCAGATTTGAGACAGATGGATGATGATCCGGATGATTTCGACTCTGACCATGATGAACATGGTATCGATAGTAGTTGTGAGACCATATATGCCATCTGATGGTCCGGTATCTTCAATTCTATAGAAGAAGAGGTTTGGTTACTTTTTTGATATATTGCCGTTGTTAAAGCCCATAAACATATGGTAGTTATCATATAAAGAAAAATCACTAGTACTAAATTGGTCTGTAAGTGATTAATGCTAGCAAGTGTTAAGTGATTAATTCTATGGAAGAATGGTGTTGAAAATCAAGTATACATGTGCAAGTCTAAAGAACATACAAGTGCCCATCAAAGTATATGTCAATAACAATACATACAAAATGACCAGTGGATCATAGACAGTGCTAACTTGGTATCCAAATAAATAGACTCGGTTTCAAAAGTATTATAAATTTCATTTGAAGGAGTCAAACCAAACATAAAACATAGTAGTTTTCATCTTGATTCAAACATATAGCATAATTGAGTTAAGGAATTAAAGACGGTAAAATTTGACACGATTATTGTTACATCGTAATCATCACATCTCAATTTAACATTGTACCGTGTTGAAGTTTTTGTTGACGTCGCATCACGCGGGTTTCTTACTAGTAACACCAAACCAAATGTATATGCAAAAGCATAGGTATTATCAGTGGCGGAGCCACCTACATTCCATGGTGGGCCGGTGCCCACCGTACGATCCAGGTTGCCTTCATGTTTTCTACCTGAAAAACCCAGTGCCCACCCATTTGAGAAGCCTAGTGCCCACCCTGATGAAAGCTCGGTGCCCACCCTGAATCCCTGATGAATGCTCGGTCACCACGATTGTCACCAATCTGGAAATGAAACTCAAACAAATCAAGGACTGAAGAGAAAAGGGGCAAAGAAAGACTTATTGCTGAAGCTGTTGGTGGTGTTTAAACTTAGCTAGAGAATTGGAGCGATATTTGCAGGGGAATGGGAGAGAATTGGAGTGGGACTGTTAATATTCTTAGGAGTATTAGATATGTAAATAATTAAAGGGAAAGAGTTGGGTGGGGAAAGTGAGTGGGGTTTTGTCTTTCGTGTATAGCAGATATTGGAGTGGGACTATTAATACTTTTACTAATACTATTATTATTATTATTATAATAAAATGACATAATGAGACTAGAGAGGGTTTCGTGTAAGATTTAATTTTATTGAAAAATTAGTTCAAGTTTATATAAAAAATATAAATAAATAAAAGGGACAAAAAATTATTTAAAAAAAAGAAGGGGGGAAGGGGGAACCATTTCCCTGATTTGTGTAAATGGAAGAAGAAAATGACGTGACGCTGTTATAGAAGTGCATGCATTTTTCAGTGTTACTAATAAAGATATAATTGTGCGTTTCTAAAAAATGAAAACACGTTGAGGATAATCGAGTCATGTCCTTATTACATTAAAATATTCAATGAACTAATCGTTTTTTACTCATTTTTAAACCGACCCATATTGTGCCCCCCGTACAAAAAATTTCTGTATCCGCCACTGGGTATTATCTACCCATTTGAGTGGAATATTCAATTTTTTTGTGTTTGAATAATTGAATTAGTTATATACGTATTATAAAATTCAAACAAGTTGACCAAAGAAGCAAAAATGTAGCATATCTTGAAGAAGCTCGACATTACTATATATATATATCAAAGACTATCGGTCGGTGCAATAGTGCCACCTTTGTCTTTTGTGAGGTGCACCAAACCTACTAGTTTTGCTAAAGAAAAAGAACAAAAGAAAAACCATGGTTGTGGAATGTAAAAATCACAATCAAGAAACTCCACGTTATTTCAAATCATTATGTTTGGATATAGGGTATGTTTGGAAATTAGCTGGAAGCTTCTAGCCATAGCTTTTAGATATATTTAGGTGTTTGACAGAGTAGCTGGAGCCAGTGGCGAAGCTTGGTTTCGGAACCGGTGGGGCCAGACTCATTTTTTTTTGATCGGTAGTGGCAAATCGGTGGGGGCCAGACTCAACCCGGACTCAATTTACCTATGAAAATGGCAAATTTATACCACTGCGCAAAAAAACAGGGGGACAGGGCCACCCCTGGCCCTTCTTATCCTTCACCAATGGCTGGAGCTTTTAATAAAATGTATAAAATGACCAAAATGTACATAATTAAAAGCTTGTATGTATGTTTTTTAAAATTTTTTAATGGTAGAATGGGTAGTAGAGTTTTAGTATAGAGCTTTTTCTCTTAACCTAAAAGTTTCAAGCCTCTCCAACCAAACAAGATTTTTTATTGAGTATGAGTTTTTCCTTAAAAGATTGAAGCTCCTAAAAGCTCCTTGTCAAACATACCCATAGACTGATAATATTCTAACATCTTCAGGGGGAGCTTAAGAAGGACATGGGGTGCCCCGGCCCCCAACGTTTTTTGGCTTAGTGTTGTAAACTTCCATATTTTTTGTTCAAAAATTTTGTATATATTGAGTCGAGCTCCCACCAATTTGATTTGATATTGCGTAAATTTAGGTCCCGTGACTTTCGGCCACCAACACTTTTTTTAAAACTCCTTTTAAAAAAGTCATAAGCCAATAAACACTTTTCACCAAAGCACTTTTGCATTTCCAAACTCAATCCCAAACACCCTCTTAAAAATCATGGAGGATAGTTTGTTTAAAATAAGGAAAAGAAGTTTAATTATAATTTAAATAAATAAAATTTAAGTAAATTTTAAGAGATTAAAGTGTAATTAAGATGAGGTATCAAAGGGTAAAAATGTTTGAATGACTATTTTACCCCATTTTAGGGTTGTTAATGGAAAGAAAAAATTACGCCGTTAGTCCCTGTGGTTTCCTTCCAGTTTCAATGTAAGGTATTAAGGTTTTATTGTTTCACTTTAAGGTATTAACCTTTTAATTTGTTTCAATGTCAGGTATTAGGGACTAACCTAGTTAAAACTTAACTAGGTTTGAGGGGTATTATTGTCCATTCACCTATATATTCAAACTAATTACATAATATCAAAATAAAACAAAACCTTTGTGGTGGGAATTGAACTAGGGACCTGCAGTTGTAACACTCCACGTCTAACCAGCTACACTACACTCTTTAATGGTTTAAATCTCAATCAGTTAATATAAAAATAAAAGTCTGCACAAACCAGAAAGTTTCCAATTTAATCAACATGAACCCTAACCCTTCCTTTGATTCAATCAACTAATCTAGGCTACGGCATGAAGCTAAATTATAGGGCTTTTAAAGAGCATCAAATTCCTAACAAAACCATATAAAATAATTAAACTTACAAGATCGAATCGATGGTGAAATCGCTCGGTAAAGGCTCGCGTCACTCGATCCTTAAATCGTTCAATTGGAGTTCGATTCAGAGATTTTTGATGGGGTTTTTTTGTACAGAATGGGTCGACTAGGATGTGTGAGGGTGCAGCAGGTTTCAATTTGATGTTTGGGATTCGTTTTTGTCGAGCTCAGTTCGTTTATTTTATAAACCAATAATGATAATCGATCTGGAAATGCACTGACCATAATAATTGAATTCTAAGTGCGATATTGAGCTGGAAAAACGTGGGTGAGGTTAGGGTTTAGAAAGTGAATTGGGGAAGAAAGTGAATTGGGGAAAGTGAATTGGGGAAGAAGATGAACATTGAGTTATTATGTAAAAATATTGTTGTTTCTAAACATTCATCAAACAATTGTCTTGGTCTAGTGGTTGTAATTGTCTGTTATTTGCAAATGAACCTGGGTTCGAGTCCATGAACCCACGGTTTTGTAATTTTTTTACATTAAAAACTGAATATATAGGTGAATGGACAATAATACCCCTCAAACCTAGTTAAGTTCTAACTAGGTTAGTCCCTAATACCTGACATTGAAACAAATTAAAAGGTTAATACCTTAAAGTGAAACAATAAAACCTTAATACCTTACATTGAAACTGGAAGGAAACCACAGGGACTAACGGCGTAATTTTTTCTAATGGAAATAAAGTTCTTAACTTTTGGGTATCTTAAACTACCATTGCCTCACGCATTATAATATAGTATAGATATATATTTAAGAGTTAAGTTATCCTACACATTGTAACAAAAATGAGAAGAGTGAGAAAGATACAAAAAACACAATAGATCACGAGATATGACACAATGAGCCACAAAATATAACACAATGCCGAAAAATATAACACGATGCTGAAGAAAAAAGACACAATGAATCGCAAAAATGACACAATGATGAAACTAAGAAAAAGACATAATGCTATATAAAAGACACAATAATATAACGTAAATTCTAAAAACTACAAACTAAAAACAAAAAGCGAAAACCTAAAAACTAAGATCCCAGGGTTTGATGAGACGGTTCCAATGCCGCTTGAATGAGTTTAATCGGAGTCCGTTTGATACCCTTCATGCGACTTTCTATTTTTCTTTCACTGTATTTGATCCTAACCCATATATCGTAAATGAGGGAAAATATTATGCATGTTGCACTTTTCTCTATCCGTTAGGACAAAGTACTCAATTTTGATAACGTTGATGTATAAAAAAAATGTAACTGATTTGTAAATCATGTGTTTATCTAAATATGCAACGTAATTAGAATTAGAAGACTGTAAATTTACCTTGTTTTTAGTTATCCTTGGAGAAAATCTGTGACCAGGATCCATGGACCATGATTCATGAACTTTCGTATCATGCTTGGCTAGTTATTGGGCCAACCCCAATATTCAGATGAGAATATCCTTTTGTTTTCTGTTTAAAAAACGAAATGTAAGGGTAGGGCTCTAAATGAACTAAACGAACACGAACAAGGCTTTGGTCATGTTCGTTTATTAAGGAAATAACGTTAAACGAACACAATCACTCATGAACAAAACTGAGCATAAACTAACATATATTAAATTTCGAATAAAATCAGCTGACGAGGTAGGGGCCCAGTCAGACTGGGCTGGCCCACCTCAATAACATGCAAGGTTAATAAGGCCCAATAAGATCGGGCCCACTAAAGTCGGCCTAACCGCTTCTAGAACAACAATAACGATCAAGGGCGATAAATAGGCATAAACGATAACAGATCGCCCTGGAACAACCAAACCGGTTTATAAGGAAAGAAGGCGATAATGATTATCTCCAGGCTCTGAGGAATAACGGTTGCGATAATAGAGGATAGCTCTGGCTATATAAAGAAGACACAGGTAAACGTAACGGGGCATGCAATTACTCTTAACCTACTCTCCCTACTTTCACAATACTTAAAAGCCATACTTACTCTCACGCCGGAGGGTGGTCGCAGGATAACCCCCTATCCTGTGACGAGTCCTAACGGTGTTCTCTTTTTGCAGAACAGGGTTTTTCCATAAGATTGGGCTGGAGTGACATCTCTGTCCTATATAGAAGAATAACCCCCCTCAGGTATTTACTTCTTCATTGGCGCCATCCGTGGGACGGAGACAAGACAGAGAACGATCATTCTCACCCAGTTGAATGGCATCAAACCAAGATTCAAGAATCATGGCAGAACAAAACATCCCACTAAACTCGGCTGCTCTGAACGGTGAAGACGCAGACCGAGTGTCAGCAGATTCGGTTGATGAAGAAATAGTGCTGGAACGACCTCCGGGTTTCGGCGTCGCAAATCAAACCGCTGGTAACGGAACAAGCCAGCATAGACACATTGAGACCACTCAGGCGGCTCCATCTTTTCCTAGGTTCATGCCGGCAACCACTTATACGAGACCCATAGCAACTCCTATTGCACCAGGAAGGTCGCTACCCCCGGCAACGAACGTGCCATGGGTAACAGCCGCCGCCAGCCTTCCTCTGTTTTCAGCGGCGGTGACTGCATCCATGATGTCATCCCCCATGGCAACACTCATGCATCCGACGGTTACTCCCTATACCCCTATTACACCAGGGAACCAGCCCTATATGCCATACTATCCGGCAAGTCCGTATGGTTTCATGTATCAACCCATGGCAGGAAACCCATACTCATACCCTTACCCGTACATGTATCCGCCGCCAATGGCACCCATGTCGGGTTGGGGTAATGCAGAAAACCAGATTCCCCGATCCGCGGGAACGCGTCTGGACGAGGTGCGAACAAGGCTGACGTACGATGGGACACCAGCTCCTATCATACCTCCTCAGAACGGTGTACAAGGGCAACAGGCCGGGGTCCAACTAACTCCGCCCACCAATCAAGCGGAGCCACAGACTGGCGGAAGAGATCATAATGGATCACGAGACGATGATGAAGAAGAGCTTACTAGACCGTATCGACCCCCGGCAACGGTCACGTACTCCAAGCTTGTGCCAAGAATCGCTAACGCTCCTTTACCACAAAATCTCAAACTCCCCTCTACAGTCGGCAAGTATGATGGAATAGGGGACCCGGATGACCATCTGAGCATCTTCGAATCAGTGGGAAGGTCAAAAGACTGGCCCATGCCTGCTTACTGTCACATGTTCATCCAGACGTTAGTCGGGGCAGCACGCGTCTGGTGGGATAGCCTACCCTCAGGGTCCGTCGCCAATTGGGATGAAATTGTCAGAGGTTTTTCCCAACAATTCAGCCAACAGCGCAGGCATACCAAATACCGGGATGAAGTCATGCATATTCGACAACGCGACAACGAATCCATGGAGCACTTCATCGTGCGATTCAACAAGGAACGGCTTCAAATCCCGGGACTCACTGAAGAACTAGCATGCACTGCATTCACTATGGGAGTGAACGATGATGGATTGCTGAGAAAACTGCACGGTCCCAAAGGGTATCCGCAAACGATGGATGAAATGATGACCATCGCAAAGGCGTACGTCAAGCAAGAAAAGTCAATAGCTATGAACCATGCAGTCAGAAAGAGGCAGGAGTCAAGTAAGAACTCAGACTCGAATGATAATCGAGACAGCAGGGGATCCAGGAACAGGGGAAGGTCAGAGACATCTAATCAGCCTTACTCGAGGAATGACAAAAGGGAGGATAGGCGGGACGATCGCCGGAAGTCAGATAGACCACGGGATACATTTACGGGAAGGGGAGATGGTACCTCACGGTCACGATCGGAATACCCGGAACTAACCAAAACACCGTCCCAGATCCTGGAGTCTGAAGACTTACGGCTTAATACGCCACGACCGCTCAAAGAATCACCCGGGCAAGATAAATCAAAGTACTGTGCTTATCACAAGGGTACCGGTCACGAAACCAACGATTGCTTCCAACTGAAAAGGCAGATCGAATACTTCGTCAAATCCGGGAAGCTTGCACATTTGCTCAAAGATGTGAAACCAGGGCCCTCCTCTGCGGCAACTGACAAAGCCGCCGGAAAGCGTCCATGGGAAATGAATATGGTCAGAGTAGAAAACAGATATGAGCGGAAGAGAACGTTTGAACGTTTTGAGCCATGGATGGAGGCCACTATGACCGTACCTCCACACTACCGGGTGCTAAGCATGGAAGCCCTGGTAATCTCCGCCGCCGTGGGTGACTATAGCATGAGAAGGATCCTGGTGGATACAGGAAGTTCGGAAGACATCATATACGAGCCATGTTTCCGCCGAATGCGCATGGAGGACCAGAAGATGATGGAACCGGCTAGAGGCCCGGTAAGGGGATTCACAGGAGAAAGCGTTGAACCGTTAGGACAGTTGACATTCCCTGTCACTATAGGGGACGGCCGCAAGGAAAGAACCATTCTGGTCACGTTCCTCATAATACCGGCTGACTCTCAGTATAATGTGATCATCGGGCGTTACACCTTGGGGCGCATAGATGCTTTGGTTTCCACCGCAAGAGGTTTTATGATGTTTCCTACTCCCCAAGGTGTTGTAACGGTAACGGGAGATAAAGTTTGTTCATCAGCTGAAGTTAAAACTGCCCCACAAGCTCCAACAGGCTTGCGTGGTCCGGAAAGGTGGGTACTGAACGCCGAGCATCCGGAACAGACAGTGCTGATCGGCGATACTCTATCACCAACAGCCAGAGATCGACTTAAGCAGGTGTTGAAAAAGAACGTGGACGTCTTTGCATTTAAGCACGCGGACATGACAGGAATCTCAAGATCAAAAGCGGAACACAAGCTGTCAATCTTCCCTTCGCTCAAACCAATAGCCCAGAAGAGGCGAAGCATGGCCCCAGAACGAAGGGCAGCAGTGGTACAGGAGGTGAAAAAGCTAGAGGAAGCAGGTATCTTACGGAAGACAAAATACCACACTTGGGTGGCCAACCCGGTAATGGTCCGGAAGCATGACGGAACTTGGCGTATGTGCGTCGATTATAAAGACCTCAACAAAGCATGCCCGAAGGATGCGTACCCGTTGCCGGAAATTGATCTCAAAGTCGATTCTCTCTCACCATTCAAGTTCAAGTGCTTTCTCGACGCGTACAAGGGATACCATCAAATCAAGATGGCCCGAGAAGATGAAGACAAAACCGCATTCCACACAGATGCAGGCATCTATTGTTACACGAAGATGCCGTTCGGGCTAAAGAATGCAGGTGCAACGTACCAAAGATTGATGGATCAGGCATTCGAGCATCAGATTGGACGCAACCTCGAGGTATACGTCGATGATCTTGTCATCAAAAGTAACACAGAAGACGATATCATCAAGGACATCGAAGAGACTTTCAAGAAGTTGCGGGAATACAATATAAAATTAAACCCCGGCAAATGCTCCTTCGGGGTTGAAGAAGGCAAGTTCCTCGGTGTGGTGGTCACGAAAGATGGGTTCCGAGTCAACCCAGAAAAGGTGGCGGCAATCATCAACATGCCATCGCCGAAGACATTGAAAGAAGCACAGACCTTGAACGGAAGGCTGGCCGCAATTAATCGCTTTTTGGCCCGGCACGCGGAACGTTCGTTACCATTCATATCCACCCTGAAGAATTGCCTCAACAAGAACAAGTTTCAATGGACACCCGAAGCAGAGAAGGCGTTCCAGGAGATGAAGACATTCGTGGGAAATCTACCCACACTCACCGCCCCAAGAGGAGATGAGATTCTAAGAATGTACATAGCCGCGGGGCATCACGCTGTCAGCGCCGTTTTGCTGGTGGAACGGGGTGGAATGCAAACCCCCATCTACTATGTCAGTCGGGTGCTGTCTGACCCGGAAACAAGATACCCAACATTGGAAAAGCTTGTGCTAGCTTTGGTACACGCATCCCGGCGATTGCGCCGGTACTTTCAGGCACACAAGGTGGAAGTATTGACTAATTTCCAGCTGGCTCAAATAATAAACAGACCGGAAGTATCAGGACGACTGGCTAAATGGGCAATCGAACTGGGCGCACTGGATATCGGTTTCAAGAAAAGAACATCCATAAAGGGGCAGGTTATAGCAGACTTTCTGGCTGAAATCCCGGCGGGAGAACAGATCCCCCAGGTCAAGGAGGCACTCATCCCGGAAACAGAGATCGAAGAGCCGGCATGGCAATTATACACTGACGGGTCTTCCAATAGCAAAGGAGCCGGTGCAGGTCTGATGCTGGTCAACCCGGATGGCACCAAGTTCCTATATGCCCTCCGTTTTGATTTCGAATGCTCCAACAATCAGTCAGAGTATGAAGCACTGTTAGCAGGACTGCGCATGGCACTGTCTTTGGGCGCAAAGAAGGTGGACGCACACGTAGACTCACTGCTGGTCACCAATCAAGTCAACGAATCATACGAAGCCCGGGACGACACCTTGTCGAAATACCTGGAAAAGACTAAAGAGTTGATGTCCAAGTTCAAAAAGATAACGCTGATACACGTTCGGCGACACCGGAATGACATAGCCGATGCCTTGAGCAAGTTAGCGTCGTCTGGAACCAGAGAGGACGTCCACATCGAGACCCTTAAGCAACCATCGACCCAGGTATCAGCCGTACATAGCATACATGCAGTAGAGGTCTCCTGGATGACACCAATACAACAGTACTTGGAACACGGCACACTGCCAGACGACAAGGGGGAGGCTTTGAAGCTACGTACCAAGGCACTACAGTACGAAGTACAAGGCGGCATCTTATACAGAAAGTCATACCTCGGCCCAGCACTGCGGTGTGTAGCCCCATCGGAAGCTAAGTTCTTAGTGGAAGAAATTCATGCAGGTACGTGCGGGATACATGCCGGTCCCCGGGCGGTGGTAGCAAAGATAACCAATGCAGGTTACTACTGGCCGGGGATGCACAACATGGCGGTGGAAGTTTTACGAAGATGCATCAGCTGTCAGAAATATGCACCGCACACAATCCGTCCAAAGAACAACTTGATACCTGTAATGGCAGCATGGCCTTTTCAGAAGTGGGGGATAGACCTAGTGGGACCATTTCCCCTTGCCCCCGGGAAGTTGAAATACTTGGTGGTAGCCATCGACTACTTCACTAAATGGGTGGAAGCAAAGCCCTTGTCCAAAATCGAAGCAATTAACATTAAGAAGTTCTTATGGGAACACATAGTCTGCAGGTTCGGAGTCCCGTTGTATCTGGTTAGTGACAACGGAACACAGTTCGCGGACAAGTCCTTACAGGACTGGTGTAAGGAGCTCCATATTCAGCAAGTTTTCACCTCAGTCGCCCACCCGCAGGGCAACGGACAGGTTGAAAGAGCAAATCGGAGCGTTCTGGACGGGATCAAAAGAAGGTTAGATGATAAGGGCAAATCCTGGGTGGACCAGTTACCACATGTGTTATGGGCCCACAGAACGATGCCGAAAACAAGCAATGGTGAAACACCATTTAGCTTAACGTACGGGTCTGAAGCAATGATCCCAGCAGAGGTCGCTATACCTACACAGCGAAGGAGTATTGAAAGCAGTACCAATGAACAATTGCTGCGGGAGAACTTGGAAAGGCTGGAGGAACGCCGGGACACCGCCTGCATCAACGAAGCCCGGTACAAGCGGCTGTTGGAGAAATACTACAACAAACGGGTCCTTGAGAAATCTTTCAAAGTAGGAGAATTGGTCATGCGCGACAATGAAGCAAGCAGGTCGCAACCCCAAGGTAAGCTGGGTCCCAACTGGGAGGGGCCGTATGAAGTGGCTGAAGTGCTGGGAAAAGGGGCATACACCTTAAAACAGCTCACGGGAGAACTTATCCCGCGAACTTGGAATGCTGCTCAGTTGAAAAAATGTTACATCTAAGTCTTGATGTCGACTTGAAATAGTTTGTCATTTTTCATTTATTTTATGTCAATAATAATAGCTGTGTAACAATCGACCTGTTGGTCCTCACAGTTCGTTTAATTTGAATTAATAAAACGCCAATCAAGGCAAGTTCTTTTTCCATAATGATTTATATCCATTTGGTCGATGTACAAAAATCATTCACCACGGTAGGAGGCAGGACCAAAATCCGTAGCCATTACAAAATACTAACCTACCACTAAACATAGCGCTATACAAAAATAAACCAGAGTCAGGCATAAGGGCATCAACAAAAAAGGATTATGCCCCTGGCTCACATTACACTTAGTCGTCTAGCATTGCTAATACCTCTGCAGGGGTATGTAGCACTTCTCCATCCGGAGCAAAATCTGGTAACACCAAGAGCTCCCCTTCCACCAAGGGTTCAGCTTCTGCATCATCCCCAAGGGGATCTTCAACCACCACACCACCTTCGGCAGCAACTAGACCTCCCAGGTCATCTACAGGAACTCCAGCAATGTCCACCTCTATCACGTTTAGGATAGGTTGAGGGACAGGCAATGCCAATACTGGAGTTGGCTCGTTGAACAGCCTTCTGGGACCCCTGGAATATGTTAACCCATACTGCCGAGCAGGCACATACCCAGCGGTCCTCTTGTTGTATTCCTCCATCGCGGCACGGCGACGATCCATCTCATCGGCAAACTCTCGAAGTTTAATTAACCCATCCACCGCATCTAGCTCACGGTTGATTTCCTCCAACGAAGATCGTTTGCATAACATGTTGGAATGAGGTCAGGAGTTTGTGGTTGGGGTTAAAGGGAGAAGATGATAAGCAACCTGACTTATATAGCGACACTCAGGAAGTTCAGAAGTCATCATTTACTCACTGACACTCGCCGTCGAAACAGTGGCACGTGACAGCAGTGACGTCACGCAATGATGAGATGTAATTAATGGCTGATTGAGAGCCACTGTCACATCAGCATTAACTACCTGTCAGACCAGTTGGCACAAGTTACTAGTATACCAAACAGGTCGAAATACAAACGAACGATTGGAATACCAAACGATTGGAATACATAACGACGTTATAATTACTTGAAACATTCCAAAATACATACTTTCGCAAGAAATACACAAACGTGCCATAATCGAAATACAACGTTTAAACTATTACATCAAGGAAACATTCTGACTTCACCCAGAGGAAGTATCTTCGTCGTCGGTGGACTCTGACACATATGGCTCCAATTCGGCCCGGAGGGCGGAGGTTCCCTCGTCCCCAACCTTGCAACTCAAGCGATCAATGGCTTCCAGGGTATCAGTGCTTAAAGCCTGTAGACTATCCGCGACGCGGGTCGGCAAAGACTTCTCATGAGCAGTCGGGGGAGGAAGGCTCTTACCGGCTAAGCCAACCTGGTTGCCGTAGGCTAAGCCGTCATGGTAACCAGCCTCCATAGACACTTCATAAAAAGCATTAATGCGATCCTGGTACTCAGCGCTGCCACGAATATAACGCCAGGATGCCGGAATGCCTCGATGAATCAACCAGTCACGGTCGCTTGCCAACGCATCCACCCGGGACTGCAAAGAATCAACTTGGGCCTTGAAGGACTCAGCAGTGTTTACAGCCGTGTCTACACGACTGTTCGCGGCCTCAAGCTGTTTTTGACAATCGTTTAACTGTTGGAACACCTCATCTCTTTGCTCTTCCGCACGCCGGATCCGAGACTCATATGTTTCCACTTCCGCAGACATAAGTTTATACCTCTCCATGTCTGCCTGATGACCGGAAATGGTATTCTTCGCAGCCTCCAACTCTTTCGACAGGACTTTGACCCGATCCTCAAAACGAAAAACCAGTTTGTTCAACTTGTCTTCCCGACGACTCCATTCCACTTTCTCATCCGTATGCCTGGTTACCATCCGGTCCATATCCGCTTCTACTTTCTCCTTGGCCACTTGACGGGCCACCACTTCCACTTCCTGATCCGCCAACTGCTTTGATAACCGCTCATTTTCAGCCTTCGTGCGGCCCTGTTCTTCCCGAATATTGATAAGATGTGCCAGGTCAACACGCCATCTCCTTAGCACTTCATATAGAGCAGTAGACGAACTTACACTCGCTCCCATCACATTCTCTGCCAGCTGCGCATTATCAAGACCCTGCAGATAGTACCTCTCTGCTGGGGGGACAGAAAATTCAGTCCAATGGCGTATCACATCCGGATTTATAAGCCGTGTCGACTCAGCAATATGCCAACCAGGCACATATCGGACGTGCTTCAACGATGGACGCCAATTGATCCCGGGAAGGTAAGCATTATGAGGTATTTCATCTGATGATTCACCTTCAGTCTGTTCACCAGTGCGGTAGCCCCCCGGAAATCTGATTGGATGTCTTTGAACATCCCGCAGTAGCTGCGAAAAACTTTGCCCAGATGCACCAGCCGGCGTCGTGACAGTGCTAGCTGACAGAGTAAAGGTCGGCTTTTGGGTCAAGGGAACAACCACGGAAGCAACCGCAGTCGACGCCACAGGAGAAGGAGACGTCCTGGTAGCAGTAACAATTAACTCAGTAGTCAAGGCATCCGTTAACACCGTGCCGGTAGGGGTAACAGCACTAACAGACACGGATTGAGCAATTCCCGGTGAGGAAGATGGCAACGGTTCCGTCGCACTGGTAATCACACCCAGACTACTGGAAGGAGGTGGCAGCATGGACGACCCACCAGCATCAGAGCCGGACCCCCCTATCAAGGCATCCGGGGGAGAGTCACTTACACCGATCCTGGCACCTACAAAGGACATACCACCCTGTCAGTACGAATGATAAACATTACTGTAAACAAGTGCATATCCAGTCGGCAAAACTTACTGAGAGTTTTCTCCTTCAACACCTTCAGCTGCTGTCTTTTCGCCATCAGCAAACCCACATCAGCGGCATCAATCTTCTTCCTCTTCTTGGATTTCTTCTTCCCAGAAGCAACATCTTCCTGTGGCATCGCCACATTCAACGGGTCCGCATCAATGGGACCCAGGGAGCTCTCCCGGGACACATCAACGCCAATACTTGCATCTACAGGAACGTGCGGTTCCGAGGGACCCTCTTCACTTGACTGCCTCACGGGTATCGGTATGTGGAAACTACCTATTGTCTGACTAAGCACGTCGGCTTCTGAAGCCCCAAGGGGACGGTCATGTTCCACCATGAGGTGAGCAGTGGCAGGATCCAACACGTCAAAATACTGCCATCGCGCTTGATCCTCTCGGCGGTACTCGGGAAACACGGTGTCATCCAACCATAGACGACTCATACCCACAGCAACCATAGCCCTCTCCGGGATACTAGTACATTCCGTTGGGTTATTGGTCAGAGCTATGAACAACGGATCTTTTTCATACACGGCGGGAGCCGGACATACATCGGATAGTTTCCCCTCTGGATACCTAATAGGGGCTACAATTGGTAGAATTTGCTCATCAATATAAAAGAACTTTTTCCTCCATTCTTTGTCTCTGACGCTCTGAGGGAAGTTCTCTATGCAAGATGACGCCCCAGGGCGGCGGTCGAAGGTAAAGTATTCATGTTTAAACTTTAACACGTACAGAGCACGGAACACCTCTAGACGGGGCGTCATCCCAAGCCCTAGGGCACAAAATTCGAAATGGCGAATCTTAATTAGCCCCAATGGGTGCAATTGGGATATGTTGACCCCATAGTATGACAATAGATTACACACAAACTTGGTAACTGGAAGACGAAAGTGGGAGAATGTGAAAAATTCACCGTACAGAGTTAGCTTCCCTGGTTTCAAGGGAAAAGCTACGTCGTCCCTGTCAGGGAGCACCGGATTCCACTCCGAAGGAATTTTATAGTCCCCAAGAAAGGATTCAAGTACCGTTAGCGACCATATACAGTTGATCTCGGCAACACTCGTGACTGTGCGCGTAGAACCAGCTTTGGGTGCCATTTCAGGGATGATGCTTTTCGAAGTAAGTATCTCTTTTGAGGGTAGGATTATGCAAGTCCCCCTGATGGCAAATTTATAGCACTTGTTGACAACGGTTCAAATTTGAAATTGAACCGCCAACAGTCGCTTCCCCTGTCAGTCGGACTATTCAGAAACGGCTGATGGGACAGGTGTGATGATGTCATAGGCACGTGCATAGGTCATGCGGTACCAATCCCAACGAAGATTTACAATGTGGCCCCCTAAGTATTTCTTTTCCGAACATTTTTTCTTTTTGGAGTCTAGTAATACTCGAACTCTCTTATCACTAGACTGGGGGGACATGACGAGGTAGGGGCCCAGTCAGACTGGGCTGGCCCACCTCAATAACATGCAAGGTTAATAAGGCCCAATAAGATCGGGCCCACTAAAGTCGGCCTAACCGCTTCTAGAACAACAATAACGATCAAGGGCGATAAATAGGCATAAACGATAACAGATCGCCCTGGAACAACCAAACCGGTTTATAAGGAAAGAAGGCGATAATGATTATCTCCAGGCTCTGAGGAATAACGGTTGCGATAATAGAGGATAGCTCTGGCTATATAAAGAAGACACAGGTAAACGTAACGGGGCATGCAATTACTCTTAACCTACTCTCCCTACTTTCACAATACTTAAAAGCCATACTTACTCTCACGCCGGAGGGTGGTCGCAGGATAACCCCCTATCCTGTGACGAGTCCTAACGGTGTTCTCTTTTTGCAGAACAGGGTTTTTCCATAAGATTGGGCTGGAGTGACATCTCTGTCCTATATAGAAGAATAACCCCCCTCAGGTATTTACTTCTTCATCAGCATTTTTCATCTAAAACATTGTCCGCCCAAAAGATACTAATCCAATCATACTTGATATAATTTTGATCACATAATTACCATACCATAATGTCCCATAAAAACATAAATTTATCATATTAAACTTGCAATCTCATTAAATCCACCCAAAATAATAGTTAATCAAAATAGGTGAAGTAATATTAATATGTGATACACTAATATATATTAAATAATCTACCACTTTGAAATTTGAAGTACTTAAATTAAAAATAAAAAGTTAAAACCCTAATGAACTATCAAATACAAACAAAAATAAACGAACACGTATATTTGAGTGATGAAAGCATACCAACTTATCCATCTCTAGATCACTCCTTAAATGCAGCAGCTTTAGCCTTGCTCCTGAATTTTTGATAGAAGTAATAGTAAAGATCAAGTAGCATACAAACAGGAATACAAGAATCAAACACTTAGAAACTAAACGTGTCCTCATATTTCTATCAAGAACAAAGATGATGATTCCATCCTCTTTCTTATCCAATTTTAACCCATAAAATCCAAGCGACAACACCGGTTTGCATAGTAGCACTAATTTACAAGGAAAAATGAAGTTGATATTCTTTTTCTTTTTTAAAATCTAACTTAATACTTTTTTCAACCTTTGTGATTTCATCTAGTTTCCTATCCAACATAAGTAAGCATGTAAGCTTATGGAACCCTACTATGGCCTGTTGTACCTACATATTGGTATGTTACTAGAAAACACATTATTAATTGTTCCGTTAATTGACAACTATCAAATGGCTTTGTGCGCCCACAAACCTCAATTATTAAAATGTTAATAGGAGGCCATCCTAAAGCTCAATAGGGTGTATGAATGAATCACTTGCCTTTTATTCTCATGTTATACTTTTTTTTTTTTTTTTGCAACCAATGGTACAAGGACCTTCATGCCACTTCAACCTATGCAAAACTGCTGGTATTCTTTGTGGATGATTTTGACAACTTTTTCCATGTAAGCCAGGTTGTGAATCGAAAGGATTCTCCACATTAGCTTCTATATCGCTTTTAAATTGAGAGAACTACACGGATAGTTCCTATATGGTTTATAGAAAGTAACATCTTAGGGTACTAACTTTATTTTTTAACATGTTAAGAGTTTATGGTTTCAGTTTTGTAACATATTGGGGTACTAAAACCAACTCCGTTAGTTTTTTCTAGTTAAGTTTTGATAAAATGACTATAATGCCCTATTATAACTAGATATTCTTGTAATTAACTCTGTTTGATCACAATGATATTTTTTGTAATTTATTGAAACTATAATTTATCTATAAATATTATGAAAACATAAATATTCGTAGAGTTGATGTAGAATTAGCTATTAATATAAAAATATATTAAAGTAAATAATGATACTTTTTGCGTTTTAGTATGTATCTTTTATAAAACAATAATTTTCTCCATATAAACCAACGTCCATAGGCGTAACTCGTATCTGTCATCAAGCACCACGTCACCTCTCATCTTCACTGTCATTTTTGCCATGCATTATCTATATTTAAAACGCATAGAGTTGATGTAGAATTAGCTATTAATATTATTAAAGCACATAGAGTATAATTATTTAATTTAATATATTTATATGATTTAAAGTTTTAAAATAATATTAATCGATAATTCTATGTATTAAAAATGTAGACGATCTTGTCAAATATAGATAACACATAGCAGCAATGGCAGTGGAGATGAGAATATACGTGGTGCTTAATGACAAATACGAATTAGACTTATTGGTGATGGTTTACATGGATAAAAGTATTGCTTTATATAAAATATATACTAAAACGTATATATTATAATTATTTAATTTTGTATATTTTTACAATTTAAAATTTCTAAGTTTTAATAATATTAATAGATAATCCTATATATTAAAAACATAGACGACCTTGTCAAATATAGCTTACGCATGGCGGCAATGGTGGTGGAGATGAGAGTTGACGAGATGTTTGATGGTAGATACGAATTAGGCTTATCGGAGGTGGTTTATATGGATAATATTATTGTTTTATAAAAAAAATACATTAAAATGTGTAGAGTATAATTATTTAATTTAGTATATTATTAAAATTTTAAATTTAATAATATTAATAGATAATTCTAATTTCAACAAACTGCAAAAAGTGACATTGTAAATCAAATAAAGTTAATTATAATAATGGCACATCTAGTTATTTTTGGGCATTTTAGTCATTTGATGAAAACTTAACTGGAAAAATTAACGAAGTTAGCCTTAGTACCCCAACATGTTACAAAACTGAAAACATAAACCCTTAACATGTTAAAAAACTAGTGTGAATGCCCGCGAGTTGCCGCACGTATCTATGTTTTTTTTATGAGGTTGACCTCCAAATTTTTAACTTTTAAAATTAATGTTTCAATTACATTTACAAAACTGTTTCATTTTGGTAGTAATATTATGTTTTGAATCAAATATTCTAAGCATTTAAAATACACTTTTTAGATACTTCAACTTGTATGACCTGTTTTCTTTTTAATTAACTGTTTGATTTTACCGCTTGGCCTATTAGATCAAAGTATTTGTAATGCGTGATACTCATTTACATCTTTTAGAAGATGAATACATATATACACATACATATCAGTGTGTATTCATATTCAACAATCAACAATCCTATAGAAAATTTGATCAAAAAATTGTAGTGTTACCCATGAAACTTGGTTAACAAACATCATTGTTCAAGATATGAAGCAAACGTAAAACTGGAAAATATATATAAATTTTATTTGCACTAAGAATTGACAAATTTAAATTTAAACCCCTTCAAGAACTACTTTAAACTTGACAAAGCTTTTATGCATGTTCATTCTTCTACTTCACATCACTTCCATGACCAAGTCTGAAAACAAAATCATAGAAATTAAATATATAACAACACTAATTGAGCAAAGAACACAATCTAACTACGATTCATACTAGTAAGTTATATCTAATAACAACAAATTCAGTAACTAATAAGTTGAATAAGTCAAGGGACTTAACAAAAGTACAAGTTCCGAATTAGTTTGCATCTCCCCTTAACAAGCAAAACCTTCCAGAAATAAAGAACTCGTATATCCGTCATTTAGAAAACCTTGAGAAAATAAATTCAGTTACGGTAAATGATTTGCAAGTTAGGAATCACAATACATAGAAAAGAAAAGGAAGGATATATGTATCTTGCTGGTGAATTAGAGCTATCACATAGTGTACCTCCTTGGCCTGTCCAAATGAGTCCGTAATTTTTTTTTTTTAAGAAAATGATTATTTCATTAAATATAAATATGATTACAATAAGAATGTAAAATTTTGAACAACGAGGTATAGGATGTTGTTTGCAATTAGAAAAAACATGTTGGACGACTTTCAATCTGCTTTGACCCTTTCCTGTTTTACTAATCCTTTTTATTTTTATTTGACTCGTCTGAGATTCAAAAATGCCCATTTATACCCCATTCACAAGTCAACGGGTCGAAGTCGCCACCTATAAATAAAATGCAAATCAATACCTTTGCTTAAAACAGATTGGGAATATTTTCATCATCAAAAGGAATAATTTGACCGATAATTGGCTTATATACATCAAACTCATAGTATAAACAATTTACAAAACAGGAACAACCACATAAGATGTTGTTGGACACTGGTACGTAGTATACTTGTATGTATCCATTCTAAATACTAAAAAGTGTTTAAAAATTTGTGTTTGGCATAATAATTGTTTGCATGTTTGATCATGAAAAATAGAAAAGAACATCACTCCAGAATTAAGGTCTTTTCTGTTGTATGCCCACCGCTCATGTTTCGTGCTCAGAGTGTCCATAATACAAACTAAAAAGATATTCACATTTGTAGTAAAGAAGACATATTTGAGTAATTACTGTATGAGTGTTCTACTATGCCGTTTGAATGAGTTTTAAGAATTATAAAAGCTTGCAGGCGTTTATGTTTTTAAATTTATATAAGAATGATAGGGAAGTGTTTTACCGTAAACAAAAGGTGGTGATGATGTCAGTTTCGTAGTAAAACACATAGGAAGGAACAACGTATCCACAAGCTCCAATATTTCCAGGACCCGCACAAATGGTAAAAATTTACGCAGTTCATTTGTTTAAATAAACCCATGTGCAGGTATCTAGTAAAAACCCTTCTATGTATACTCTGTTAGGGTCTAACAAAAAACAATGCCTCTGAATAATTGAATCAAATCACCTGTAGTATTAAATCTCAAAACAGTTTGTACGGTAGATTGCTTTCAGTCGTTCTATGAAGCCAAATGAAAACTATGCTAAAAAAAAGTAAAAACTGTTACCATTCTTAAGGCATTCACAATTGTTTATATAATAATTACGGATGCTTTTTGATGCAAATATGCATGTTTCCAATTTTCACTCTAAATATTATATCTGTATTAGTTAACTTTTCGACAGCTCTAAAATTCAACTCAAACATAATGCAAAGCGTAAACTGGGCAACATGGATGTGTAGGGTAACGGATAAAAACACTCACAAATTCGGATGAACATCAACATTGTGAGCAACGAATATCGAATCCAAAATAAAGAAGAAAGAGCATAACGAAAGGAACATAAACAACGAACCTCATTGTAACCAAGGAGCAGAAAACCTGCAAAACCAACCAACATTGTTACCAACCAAAACAAATCCAAAATTGAAAACAAACAGCGGAACATATTTTTTATTACACAACGAACTCATTTCAACAAAATGGAAATTTTCAGAAAATAACCACAAAAGGGGCTTGAATGATATAAAAAGGGGTGGGGTTAGGAATTATATATATTCTCCTTTGGAAGACGGAACTTGAGAGGAGGAATTGAAGGCAGGACGCTTCGTTTGCATCCTTTATTCAATCCGATTGAATTGATTATATCAATCAATCTGTTCTCCAATTCGTAACTGTTGAGTGTTGATTGTAGCAATCAATGAAAGGATGGAGTAGGTAAAATTTAATTGAGTATTCAATCTGTTTGAATTGTGCATTCAACTTCTTTCTCTAATTCGTAACTGTTGAGTGTGTTGATTGCTGATAATATCAAAGAACTTCAATGGCGTTAATTCAGTCGCTGGTTAGGCATTGAATCGGGTGTTGAAAGCCAAAGTCTCTCTCTCTCTTGAGTGAAGAAGAACCGTCAGACCTATTGATAATTTGTAATGAATGATTTGGTATGAATGCTGGAACAGTTTCAAAAGAATGATTTGGAATGAAAGCATCTTAATGCATTGACAAGGCATGGTACAAGCATCTTAATGCATTGACAAGTACAAGCATCTTAATGCATTAACAAGGGTAATTTGGGGAAGATTTATATGACATTTGAGGGTTAAAGCATATGGTTTTTCAAATGTCATCTTAAGTTTACCAACTTGGACATGTTTGCTCATTGCTCACTCTTTATAATGTAGTAGAGATAAAGTTAGTACTCTAAGTTGTTACTTTCTATAAACCATGAGGACTATCTATGTAGTTATCTCCTTTTAAATTCTTGTGTACCCTGTAATGATCCTTGTTGAGCTCTTTTGACTGCAATTACATGGCGCCATTGTCAAGGGTTCCTTTCTACACCTGTCATCTTCTCTGTGTAAAAATAACTTTTTCTAAATAATGAATAGTTAATTAGAAAAGAATTAAAGTCCACAACATAGGTATGTCATCAGCTGAAATATTATTATCACTCTAATTTAGTAAATTAGCTAATTTGTCTATTTTAGATAAGTATAAAGATAGCAAAGAGATAAGCAAGTTAGCTCACCTTGTCACAACTTGTAACAATGGCTTGCAATAGCTTCGTCTTTTTGCTTATTTTCACTCTTTATCGCCTGAAAAAGAAAAAATGAAAGTTTTCGGTTAATTAATAATCTTTTATGTGATAATTCTAAAAAATAGGAGTGCATGACTAATTGAAAATTGAGGTGTGAAATGTATAACAAATTAAAGGTTACCCTTTCACCAAGGCTATGCCTATAAGTAGCTTGGCCCCTTCTTGCTCCAACATGAATGTACACAGCGACCCCTTCATCATCAGAAGAACCTTTCTTTGTATTCTTTTTTTTTTCTTAGTAACTACTATATTATCTACTACGTTAGAGACCCGTAAATTTCACGACGGTTGAGCAAAACGTAAAATACAAAAAATTCTATATATTTGTAGTTTACAAATGGTTATATGTATGAAGTATTAGCTAATCTAATTAATGTGGATTTTGGTAGGATACAAATGTCATACAAGATTGTTGATACAACGTGATTGTTGACATACCGACCACCTTAAATTTGACAAAATTTATAAAACAAAGAGTGAAATCAATCGAATAATAAGATAGTTATTTAAAACCATAAGAAGAAAAAACTTGAACCGATTAGAAACTGATTGTTAGGATATTGTTTTTTCTATAACCAAGTTTGTATGCTTCGCTTATAGTTGCGCGCGTATTTACTAAAATAACGAAACTGGCTTATCATATTTAAAACCAGAACCGACGGTTAACCAATTATAGCAAAAAAGAAAAAGGCTACAGATGTTCATTTAATTGTACCAAAGCCTAAATTATCATTAACTTCTGACCTCATCATTAGGCTGGTGGGTGTGGGGGCGATACTGGGCCATTGGGGTCCGGCCACACCACCCCCTTGAGGGGTCGCCACGTCGGTTTCGTTGGTGAGGAGACAAAGGTTGCGCTCCTCTATTCACCTGCACATGCCTACTTTCATGTTTATTTTAATTTTAAAAACAGGGGGGTCCATCACCCACACCCTTGGTCCATCACTTGGGTGATGAGCCGGCTCCCGATGACGTGACGGCTTCAAGTGATAGAACCCCTCCACACCCACCAGCCTTAAGGTAACTTCTTTCTTTGCAAACTCACTAGCTAGTACGGGTTGAGCTATCTTCCAAGCCAGGAGGATTGTGATGACTTGTTCCTGCTGCATGATTTAAGAACTCAAATGTTTGAACTCAAAATGTGTGTTACTTTGAACCACTGACTTCATCTTCAAATAATTTTAAAGGATAATCTTCAAAGCTAGGAACTCCATGAGTATTGTTTTATGGATCAACTACAACACTGTCTTGTGTTTCACCTACAAACGGGTTATAAGTAACCTTTAACGGACGGAATGGGTAAACTTTAAAAACTGGGTAAAACTGAATGGATCAAAAGAAAAGTTACGCCACCAATCAACTCCCATAGTTGAAATATTAAAAGAAGCAAAAAAAATGATCAATCGGTGAAGAACTAACCATTAGAAACTTTTGACTGGTCATACCCACCCCCATTGATAATTAAGCACTCATTTGTAGAACACACCATGATCTTGAAAGGCAATAAATGTAACAGATTTAAAGGGATGGCTATACAATGATATTAGTTGGCAAAATCAACAGCATCCTCTTGCTCATCTTTTACATGACGGAACTGACTAGCAGCTGGCGTTTTAAATAATGATTTTAGAGATGAATTTGCACTTGCTCAAAATATAACCATCACCTCTCAATTTTGCAGAATATTTGAGTAGTTGGTGTTTAAAATAATTGGTTTCAGTAACGAATCTACACTCATTTAAAAACAGAATAACCATCAACTTTCAGTTGTAAAACAAACTATGATCTTAGAAAGCAAGACATATAGATACCGAAAATGGAAATTAACTCATATACATAAACGGGTTGATGTGGCCTATAACGGGTTAAACAGGGAAAACCAAAAGAAATATGATCAAATCGTCTAATACAAGTTACAGGTTGCCCAAATGTACTTAAAGTGCATACAAACTACCAAACCACTGAATACAAAAAAACTATCGACTTGTAAAATTACAGTTTCTGTAATTAAGTGGGCCTAAAAGTGTTTTGGTCTAGCCCAAGCCTACCTGTTTTGACATGTATCAAATTCTTACGTTCTAATCCGAATCTTTTATAACCAGTTATCCAGATAGATCATTTTGCCAACTCTTTTAATAGATGTAGAACAAATCCTACATTCTAACCCGAATCTATATTACAATGATCTTGGTTGGCAAGATCAATAGCCTACTCCTTACTGGTGTTTACATGATTGATTTGAGCAGTTGCTGGTGTTGAAAATAATGATTTCTGAGACCAATATGCACCTGCGATAAAAAATGGCCAACTTTCATTTGTCAAACACACCTTGATCTTGGTAAGCAAAGATTACAGAAAACTTAAGTGTTCGCAGTTTCAACCCATTTGCAGAATGGGTTAATCAGAGTTGTGTTTTAACAATTAAAAGGTGTAAAACTATACATATATAAAAATGAGGGAATCAAAGCCTTGAACCCCAAACTAAACAACTTTATTAAATATAAGAGTCACTCCTTCCATTCCAATACCCGTTATCGTAAGGAAAAACTCATCACCTAAACTCTACAAAATTTTGTTAACAATTTATATACTTATCATAGTTGTTAAAAGCCATCACCTCTTGCGCCTAGGCCCATTTTTAGGCGAGGCGATGCGTTTGCGCTTTGAGTCGAGGAAATTGCCCTTTAATTCTCTAGGTGATGGTTTAGGCGCAGATTTCAGCTAGATTCCCAAATTCCGAAGCGTTTCCAGCCAAATTTGTTAAGTTATAGCTAGATTCTAGTTAGACTTCTACTTTTATCTAAGGAAAACTACTTCTATACACTAATACATCAATATTTTAAAACTTTTGACACTAATTAGATGAAAAATAGTAATAATTTAATATATTTTTACTTTATTTTCTTAGTTCTCATTTTTATGTCAGGCACTCGGATTTTTTGCGCCTCGCGCCTAGGCCCCGGGCAAGGCCTATGCGCTCTGAGTACGCATAGCGCCATTGATAACTATGTTTGCAATTACAAAATTACGTACCGCATCTAAGTCTGAATCTGCATCTTCATCACTGGCATCAGAGTCGGAAACATCTTCGCCAGAATCTATCAGGTTCTACGATCTGGACTTTCAGTATACCATCTTTCTTCTTGGCCTCCATGGGTTGTCTTGTTACTTTGCCTCTTGCAACCTCTACTGGGTTATCTTTTTTCTTCACCTCCTGCTTGACTGCAAACCCAACTTAAACGGTATGGCCAAGACTAAACCAATACTTTATATAATAGAAAAGCGGATTCTATAGAGTGTTAGCAAGTGGAAGTGGAAGAGCATCGTCTTCGTCAAAATCTAGACAAACCAACAAACATTCAATACCAAAACTAAAATATACAAGAAAATCTAAAAATAACAAAAATACTTAATCAATGTACACTACATTGTGTCTTGTAGAACCTTTAGCCACATACACGCTGTTTCACGGCCCTCGAAGCTTTTCCATGCAGTTACATACATTGTGTCTTGTTCTCGAATATGTGAAGACAACATTAAATGGAGTTAGGAGCTTTTATGCTGACTTAACCATGATGTTTAAGTAGGTAACTGAGAGAAATACCTCATCAGTTTCATGAGGTCTAATGCCTTTTTGGCTAATTGGTGAACAACAAAACCCGAGTAGGAAGAATTGTGTATGGTCACATTTAAATTGACCTGCACACAAATTAGAAACCACAATTTAATGTTTCGGCTCTATTAAATCAACAACACAATACAAGCATAAAAAGTTTTGACAAGGGATGAGGTAGAAATGAAATAAATTCAAAAGTAACAAAAAAAAAGTTTGTTTATGTTTCAATATAAGCAAAAATTTCTGAAAATTACAACTTTTAAACGTACAAACAATTCAAACCGGTAGGCATCAACACTGAAAGTATGAATGTAAATACTTAAAGATAACCTTACAAAATAAAACTAAAGTAACTCCTCAACATCGATGAGAAAATATACGTTTTCCATGGTTAAAAGCATAAGACCAATCAAAAGTCTGATTAACTTTGGTAGTGTCCATATATTAATCTAGCTTTAATTAATGTCGAAACATCTTACTCCAACTTTAATTAATGCCGAAACATCTCGAGGAACCATGTTTTCAGATAACAAAACTCAAAGTTGTTGAATTTTATTTAAGGTACTTCCTAGATGACGAGCATCTATCAAAAAGAAACATATTAAAAAAGGTCACTGCGTAATTACTATCATGGCCTTATTTGTGAGAATCAAATACATAAACCTTCTATTTCATTGTTGTAAAATTACTGATCATTCATCTATAATTTTACATAAACCCCTATAATTGAACATATAACACTTGAAACTCGATGTCGAAAGAAATTGTATAACATATGAAACTTGCTGGAGTTATACAATGAAACTGATCTATCTATAATTTTACATAAACTCTTATAACTGAGTGTATATGAGAAACAGAAAACGTGAGAATCTGAAGAAAACATATGAAGAGAATACCTTGCAGAATGAGTTATGATGATTTCTTGAAAGGTAGGAGATACAGGGAATGAGAGGGTGTGGAGAAGAGGCGGGTTGAATTTGTGTGTGTAGTAAAAAGAAGATTAGGGTTTGTTTACGGGTCATTGTTCTTACCGGGCAGGCCGGGTCGGGCGTATGTTTGGGCGAGAAGGTTTGTGAGAATGTTTTGATAACTGAACATGTATGCTTAGTTGGAGCCTGCGTGGAGTATAGGTGGAGGCCCTAGCTAGGGGCAACGTGGCGCCCGAACTATTCTTTTATTATGTAGGTAGAATATCTATAGAAGAAAAACACTTATCAAAACCTTCGTATAGCTAGCTATATGAATCATGAAGACTAATATCAAATCAAGAGCTTACTTCAAGGAAAACTCACCGAAGAATAATAGCAAGTACCAAATGGTTTTTTGATTGACGATACCCGCGATGAAGAAGCACATCCATGACCTTGATTTCACCATATGACTTCCCTGCCTTGAATCACTCAAAATCCATCCCCATATACATATACAAAAATGAAAAGAAACCTTATGAATGTTTATAACAAGCTTTAAAAACGAAAAATGAAAACTCTTTGTTGCTATTAATTGGATGGAAAGTACTTGGCTTTATATAGCCTACAAGGACTAAAGACTCACCTAACAATGACCACCACAAAATGTAGTCTACACAAATTCTTATGCAAAGCTCCTAAAAGTGGACTTCAGCTTCTCTATTTATCCAGCAAACCCAACGTTCACAACTCGGTAAACTCAGCCAAACTATCTATTCAATCAAGACAAAGGGCATTTTTGGATAAACTTTTAACTTACCTACTTTTCCAAATCCTTATCTCCTTTTTCAAAAAGTTACACATTACTAACTTTTTGAAAAAAATCATTTTCCACCTCCTTTTCCTCCTTATTTAGACCCAAAAAGTCCTTTTCAACCCACCATCCAAACATTTTCAAAACAACTTATGACTTTTTGGAAAAGTTACAAGTAGGTGAAAATAAGGAGAGCCAAACAGCCACAAAGACTGGTCCCTGAGCCGTTAAAAACACACCCCACTTATCCGAACTGTTCAAGCTATATGGGTCCGAAACTTGAACCTTTTTGTGTTTTCCACTCTACATAATTCACCATATTCAATCAATAAAATTAAGAAACTATAAAAGCTCAAACCTTCCTCCTAGCACACATGTTCTTTTAAAGGAAGGAGTTTTTCATACGCCTCACATTTGACTTCCTTCTTGTAAGTAACCACCAAATCCTTTGGCACTTGTGAAACTAGAACCAACCCCACTAAAAAAATAGAACCTGAATTTTACATCCAACATAGAATCAAATATTAATTAGAAACATTAATCAACCTTCAAGAATACAATCTATACATATAATATTTTGGAGCAATTTTTGACACATGTCATTCATTTACCCCCCTAGCCATTATCTCTCCTCCATTGGTGATGCCACATGGCACATTGAGAGAATTAATAATTTTTTTTAAATCAAAAATCCCGAAATTATATAAAGTCAAAAAAAAAAAAAAAACACGGACATAACATCACCCCATTTGCTCAACATCGCCGCTTCCTAAACCTAAACCCTAATCTTGGCGATTCAAACATATCGATCATCTCCAATCCAAGGTAACCTCCATTCGATTCTTCTTTTCAATACATCGATGTTCTTCTACCTTTCATTATTATCGCAGATCATCGATGAAGTTATTTTCTATATTTTTTTATTTCGATTACTGTTAATGTGTTTGTTGTAACGATTGTTCTTGGTTTTTTGTTTATTATTCTTCAGTCATTCATTGATGTTAATATCTTTGATTTTGCGTTGATTTTTTTAGGTTTATGTCCGACCATTCGATTTAGGGGATTTTACACTTCAAGCGTTAAGATAAAATTTTGATTGATTAATATTTATTTAGACTGATTACGGTTCCACTGATGATTATTATGGAAAATATGTTTTAGGTTTCTATTTAGATTGAATGTTTTAGGTTTATGATTCGATTGATGTTTTATATAAAGCTTAGAATGGATTATTATGATTTAGTTTTTGATTAATGGTTTATGTTTTAGGTATCATTTTAGGGTTTAAGAAATACTTTAATGTTTGTTACTATTTAAGCGTTCAATCATCGAGAATTATTCTCCATTTATGTTTTTAGGTTTCTATTAAGCTTGAATGTTTTAGGTTTATGATTACTTTTCAATTGATGTTTTTAGGTATAGCTAAGAAAGGATTCTTATGATTTAGTTTTTTGATCGATTATTTATGTTTTAGGATCTGGAATTAGTGTTTAAGAAATACTTTAATGGTTTGTTACTATTTAAGCGTTCAACTGAGATTGATTCTCCAAATATGTTTTAGGTTTCTATTAAGATTGAATGTTTTAGGTTTATGATTACGTTTCAATTGATGTTTTAATATAAAGCTTAGAAAGGATTATTATGATTTAGTTTTTGATTAGTGTTTATGTTTTAGGTATCCAATTTAGGGTTTAAGAAATACTTTAATGGTTTGTTACTATTTAAGCGTTCAACTGAGAATGATTCTCCATTTATGTTTTAGGTTTCTATTAAGCTTGAATGTTTTAGGTTTATGATTACTTTTCAATTGATGTTTTAGGTATAGCTAAGAAAGGATTCTTATGATTTAGTTTTTTGATCGATTATTTATGTTTTAGGTCTGGAATTAGTGTTTAAGAAATACTTTAATGGTTTGTTACTATTTAAGCGTTCAACTGAGAATGATTCTCCATTTATGCTTTAGGTTTGTATTAAGGTTGAATGTTTTAGGTTTATGATTACGTTTCAATTGATGTTTTAAGGATAGCTAAGAAAGGATTCTTATGATTTAGTTTTTGATCTATTGTTTATGTTTTAGGTCTCCACTTATGGTTTAACAAATACTTGAATGGTTTGTTAATATTTAAGCGTTCAACTGAGAATGATTTTGCATTTATGTTTTAGGTTTGTATTAAGGTTGAATGTTTTAGGTTTATGATTACGTTTCAATTGATGTTTTAAGGATATCTAAGAAAGGATTCTTATGATTTAGTTTTTGATCGATTCTTTATGTTTTAGGTCTCCACTTATGGTTTAACAAATAGTTGAATGGTTTGTTACTATTTAAGCTTTCAACTGAGAATGATTTTGCATTTATATTTTAGGATTCTATTAAGGTTGAATGTTTTAGGTTTATGATTACGTTTCAATTGGTGTTTAATATTTATTGACAATGATTCCTGCTTTATGGTTTATGTTTGTATTTAGTAAAATTGTTAGCCCTGAAAACTTAAACATCAATTGGTTTTAATGTTTCCATTTACTGATTTATGTTTCATACTAACTCACTTTTTTCTAATACAGATTGCTAACTGGTTGTGTGATAATGACTTACGGTTTTTGGGTACGGTCAGAAGCCAATGATCGTCTTTGCTTGGTAATCAATCTTACAATCTTTCTTATGCAATAATATTTGATTTATTACATTCATTAACAAAGATTTTTAATGTTGGTATAATATCAAATATTGGTATAATATCAAATTCTTTCTTATATGTAGGCTTTACCTCAGGAGTACACAGAATGGGTTGAAAAGTATAAGTATCCAACAGGTGATTGTGCGATTCATACACTGGATGAAAAAAGATTTCGCGTTAAGGTCATGCAGATAGCTGGGAAGTGGTTTATTTGTGACGGATGGAAGCACCTGATGACTACATTAAATTACCCATCTGTTTGCAACTTTGTTTTTGAATACGAATCGGCGATCAACTGTTTCAATATGATTACTTTTCATCAAGATGCTATAGCTGCACCTGGTAGATTTTTCTACTGCAAGCTTGATGACCCTCAAACTGATGATGAACGTCTGGTATGTGTTATGTACTCTCATTTAACTACATTATATAACACACTGATGATATAGTAATATGTATTAATGTTTCATTCCATTTGTTGCAACTTATCAGCATATCAGTTGCTTTGTTATGCATGGATTATACAACATGACCCTTCCGTTGGAACCAATCATAGTCAGCTCATTTCCAGGTCATGTTTTCCAAACCCGATCATTCCTCATTTAATTTGATATTTATTAAAAAATAATATAAAACTGTATTGATTATATAGGTTATAATGGTTTATCATTCATATTGTATAATAATTATTAATTGAAATAAAGACTTTATTTCCGATTCTTTGGTTAATCTCTTTTTGAATGATTAAAAATAATCTTAAACAATGTTGTCTTCAGGTCATGTTTTCCAAATCCAGCTAGAAAACGATGGTGCTGCTACTTACATAACTCAAGGATGGCCTTATATGAGGGAGATTTTTGAGATAACCAAAGATCATCTGATTGTGTTTGAGATTTACAATGAGGTTTGTTTCTCAATTTGTAAATGTTTGTTGTATTATTTTGGCTAATCTACATCAAGTATTAACTCTATACATTATTTTCATTATCGTATAAAATTTTGATTTTTTGACTTTGTTAAACAAACAGAAAACATATGACTTGACATTTTTTAAGAAAGGCAAGCTTACTCTTCCTCCCTCTTTGTGGGAGGACGATGACAATTCTGAGGATGATGAAGACAATGATGAATGATATCATTGTTGTTTCTGATGATGATGGCGAAGAGGTGAGTGAAGGAGATGCTATGGATCATGAGGATGATCAATCTGCTGCTAGCGAGGATGTAGGTTATTGTGATGATTTGGGTGTTCCTGTTGTTTTCACCGTTGACAATCATTTTGTAAGTTTCCTATATTATACAAACCGTATATTATAATCATATTTAGGCATATGTTAGTTTGTTATTAAATTTGCAAATTATTTGTCATTTTTTAGCGTATGCAGGCGGATTGGGCAACAGAAAATGGTATGAACAGGCAGAGGGGTTTGACGATTAAAGATGGTGAAGGTTACACTTGGGGAGTTTCTGTTGGTGTAGAAAGTTCGAGGTCAAGTAAGCGTTACTACATCAAAGGTATGTCAACCTTTGTTGCTGATAAGGATCTGCAGGCAGGTGATCAAATGCATTTCCTTTTTTTCCAGAAACGAGGTCTGTTAAAGCTCTCTAAAGTAGTTAGGCTTGCTGGTAATTAGTTCTGTTAGTTTTGGCAGTTTTTTGGTGAACATAACATTTTTGGTCGGTAACTTTTTGCACCTTAGTGGTGGTAGTTTTTTGAATATGGCGAACGTTTAGTGGTCACATACATTTTGCACGTTTTACTGATTTAGTCAACTGTGTGTTTTTTGGGTTGTTTTGTGTTTTAAACAGTACTATTATGCTATGGTTTGTTGAAACAGTTGATATGATAGTTAATATGATGTTCCTGGTAGTATTCTAATATACTAAATTTCACTGCAAATTAGTGGTAACTATGTTTAACATGTTTCAACTTATAGTAATATAGCGTAGTTACAATCACTTTTTATGATGTATGGTTAGTAGTCGGATATTTTAATTTTTTTGGGTTGTATAGCAAGTAAGTTAGCAGTGCTTGAAATATGTTAGTAAACAGTTATTTGAATGTTAATAATAATGTTTTACATTTTCATATAGAAAACAATGAAGTTTTAAAACATTGGTTGGTAAATTATTTTTTAAAAAAGGTTGTTATAAACATTAAGTTTTTAAATTTAACAAAGTTTTAGGTTTTGGAGGATTAACTTTTTAAAAGTAATTAAAGATTTGACAACCTTTTAATTTATGAATTGTCATTAGTATTAATTACTTTGATATTAATAACAATAACTCTTATCAATCATTGTTAACAAGGTCAATTTAAAAGTATTAGTGGTAACTTACAATCAACATAAATGTAATTACTTTGTTTTTTAAGTATTAAAAACCAACCCTTTAATAACTAAAACCGGTTTTAACATAATCAACATTAAAGCATTTAAAATCATTTTAAATGTAAATTTAATCTGGTGGTTTTTTAACCGTTTTAAAATCAATGTTTTACTATGTCATTTAAACTTGAGTAGACTGTTCAAATTTTCTTAAATGTGTTAGTGTACAAAATTTTTCATAATATATAATTTTTTTAAATACCTATCGGTTTGAAAAGTAACAAATTTAAACTTCTAACTTAAAAATGGAAACATGTAACAATTTAAATACCAAGATTTTTATTTAAAAAACATTAAACGAAATTTAAGTTAATCATGGAAACACTTAAATGTAAAATCATTTTCATTTCAATTATAAATTTACTTAATTATTCACTAATCTTTACTAAAAATAACTAAGTAAACATTTCTTATTACATTTAACACTTACACTATAAATACATAATAGATTGTTCAACGTTGATTAAGGTTTCGATCAATCAAATCTTCCTCACTTTGTCAGGTATCTGTATCACTACTGTTTGTAATTAGAAATTCCAATGTTATGTTTCAAAAATTAAAGCGTATCTAATACCTACATTGTCAACAAACTTGCAGCATTATGGATCCAAACAACATCACTTTTTTGAATGACATCACTTGGCGCATGACTAAATACACGATCAAAGTTAAGGTGCTTAGGCTTTGGAAGAGAGCAAATCGAAAGATGCCAGGGGAAATTCTTTCTCTTGATATGGTTCTGATGGATGAACAGGTTATGTTTTTAACATATTCGGTTTTTATTTTTTTTAAGTACGTTTTATTTTACTTTCTGTTTTTTGTTAACTTCGTTTTTTTGAACTTTTAAACAGGGTTCGAAGATGCAAGCAATTGTATGGAGTAGATATATGAAGAAGCATGAAAAATTCTTACGTGAAAACGAAACTTATTACATTTATAACTCTCAACTTGCTGAAAACAAATCTACTAAACATTTTGCTAAAGATGACATGCTCTCTTTTACTTTTGAAACCAATATTACAAAGTGTAGTAGGTTTGATGGAAGCCAATACGGTTTTAATTTTTCATCTTTTGAGTCAATTAAAAGTGGAAACCTGTCTGCAGAACAAAGAATCGGTTTGTTTTAATTACAGTAAAAAATGTATTTTAATACTTTTTGTATATTGATTATGTATTCGTATAAACTGTTTAACTTTTTTTTTAAGATTTCATTGGCTATGTTGAAGAATGGACTCCACCAGAACCAACAGAAACTAAAGCTGGTTTGAAAAGCAAGATGAACCTTGTGTTGATCGATCTAGAGTATGTATTTCATATCTACTATGAATATGTTGGTATAAAACTGTTTATAATTTCCTTTTTTAACATACATTCTGTTTATATGTAGTGGCATTAAAATGACCTGTTCTTTGTGGGAAGAGTATAGTGATCAGATGTTTGAATACATCAAGCAGAATGAAGATGAAGTTCATGTAGTCCTTATTGTTCAATTTGGTAGCTTTAGCAATTATAAAGGTTTGTTATATTTTACTTTTTTTAGATTTCCGAATACATATTTTTCTATACCGGTATTTGTTTTAGCTGTTTTAATATTTTTTTTTACAAAGGCAATGTAAGTGTTCAAAATGGATTTTTTATCACTCGCCTCTTTATTAATGAAGACATTGAAGACATTCGCTCTTTCAAGAAAAGGTAGCATAGTTATCTTTTTTTGTCTTTTATTTATATGTTTTCATTTGTTTAAAGGTTTATAAATAAAGAATTTTTTTCGAATTACAGTTATATTGCAAAGTTTATTTCCAACGAATCCTCTTCTGCTCAACGATCTCTGGGATCGTCTGGTAGCATGAATATGTCTGATGAATTTTTGAATAAAACACCTTTCAGTTGTATTCGTGAGCTTCCATTGATAACTGAGGTTCGTGTATTAATTACTTATATTTTTAAAATACATTTGCTCAGTATTTGTGAACTGATTACTTTTTGTTATGCAGGTTAACAAACAAGTAATTGTTGTTGGAACAGTCAAGGGTGTGGATCCTAATGAAGATTGGTATTACCTTGGGTGCGAGTTCTGTAATCACAAGGTTGAGCCAACTTTGAGTTTACCTGATGATGAAGAGATGAAGGACGTAACTTCATTTAAACAAGTGTTGGTTTGCACGAATAAAAGTTGTCCAAAACAGATTGTGTCTGCTGATCCAGTGTAAGAATTTTATTTCTTATACATAAATTATAAATCTATGATATTATTTTTTTTGGAGCTTATGTTTTAGGGTTGATGTTTCTATTTTTAAAGTTTTTGAATTATAGCGCTGTTTTTTTATTGTTGATGTTGTAGGTTTAGAATTCCAATAAGGGTGCAGGATTGTACTGGAATAACATCGCTTACATTGTTTGATCGAGAAGCGAAAAAAATGTTGGGCATGTCAGCGATGCAGCTTCTTGAGAAAACCAAACAGGTAAGTTATTTTTTTCAATCTTAATCAATATATGTTATTCTACTTCGTATTACTTATATCATTTATGATCTAGGTATCTACCGAAGAGAAAATAACTCCTGTTGAGTTTTATGATTTTGAAGAGAAGAAGTTTGCTTTCAAAATTAAAGTAGGGAAGTTCAACATTGATAAGCATCTTGATGGTTATGGTATACGTAAGCTTACAAATGATTCCGAAATTGTAGCTTCTCTTGAAGAAAGGTTCTTGGACATTCAGGTTATGATTATCATTTAAAAATTTAGTTATAATAGGTCTTATGAATCATTCTTAATAAATTTTAGTTGTTATTTACTTATTGTTTAAACGCTTTACCTTAATCTTTTCATTATTACATTTTATTGTATTCTAGATCGATCAACCTGTCCTTGAAAATATTGATCTAGGTGAATCTTCAACACAAAATGCAGTGTCTGTGAAGGTTAGTAGTTGAGTTAGTCAATCGTGTATTCAGATTAGATTTTAATGTAGTTTGTTCTAACAATTTCGACATGCCTTTTAATATTGTAGGATTCTGTTGGAGACAACACTACTCCAGAATCATCTTCTAGAGTTAGTTTGATTCGTGATGAAGCTGAAGTAAAGCGTAGCCTGGACAAAGTTTATGAAACGAAAGATGATGCAAGTGAATCAACAACTAAAGTCCTTAAGACTGAGAAGAAGAACTACGTTAACAAATCACTTGACAACCCACTTTTGATTCCTAAGGTTGAAAAATAGGATCAATGAATCGTTTTATGAACATTTCTTTATTGTAAGGATTTTTATTTGATGTGTGTTGACATTTTCTTTTCATTTATCTTTGGTTTGGTTCTGAGACAATTTTCATCTAAATAAAATGTGTGTTGACATTTGATGTTTGTTTTTTAGTTTGGTAAAAATTCTACATGCTTCAATATGTTTTTAGGATTTAACATTATTGTTGATACTTTATAATTCGAGATTTGAATGGTTGTACAATACAATGTGAAAAGCATTTTTTATGTTAATTAGACACTTGCTTAATATTAATCAGACAATATCAAAAAATAAAAAAATTAAAGTTAGTATTATGAATTTATAAATTAACAAATATGTATTTATGACTTATTTTTACAAAATGGTAACTAATCTAATGAATTTATTACATTAAAAGTAGAAACTTTATTCACTTTTAAATTATAAATTAAAAATGTATATACTTTCCAAAATTTATTAGGTTCATTTAAATATATTTATGCTACTTACAACCAAATTAAGTAAAAATACAAATTTCGAAATTTAGTATTTTCGAAAATTCAAACACCATTTTCACGAAAATATTCAAATTCAAATTATTAGCATTTTGTAATTATGGTAATTCATTAAAAATATTTATTATATGTTTTAATTATACATTTACTACATATGCTCTATATAAACCACTATTATCTATATAAAAGAGTCTAAACTCAATCAAAAGAACATAAAAAGCTTACACAACAATCAAACATTCAAGAGAATTCCTGTTTGCTGTTTCATGCGCGCTTCAGTCTTCTTTTGTACAAGTTCGTTGTATGTCATTCTTTTCTTCTATCAGTTCATTTTTTACTACTTAACATCGTGATTATATGTATTTTTTTTACAACGAAACAAAATTTCTAGATAATCATTCATTATTTCTATGTTATGTTCCTTTATAATTTAGTTGTACTTCATTATTATTTAGGTGAAATGGGACGTAAAAGACTGTCTAGCACCTCAAATGATAAACGAACACCGTTATCTAATATCTCTAACGGTAAACATATTTTTCATCTTTATCAATCGTATACATAATATCATGCAAACAATTTATTTTTCTTCACAGTTATCTCCAATGAACAAAAAATTAAAAATGCGGCCGAGTGTCGTAAATTTAGGAAGTTACAACTAGATGCCAAGAGAGGCAAGGTCAATAATCATAATAATGGAATAGAAAATGTACCACCAAGCGTACAATTTAACAGTGAGTCCATTGGACCTTCACACAATTATATTCATCAAAGTTCGTTGGTCCAATCTACTTTCAATTTGTCTACACCAGGTAAAATTTTGTTACAGCACTCATTGTTTTTATATGTTTGTATACCGTTTCAACTTGACATGCCTATTAATAATCAGATTTAATAATACGAATTTATTTTTCTATTTTGTTAAGGTCAAGTGCAACAAACTCCTCTGTCTAACATCTCAAGTGGTATCTTTTATAATTTTCATTACATATTTTATGTTACTCGAAAGTACTAATTTGGTTATTTTTTTTGGTATAAGACTATTATTATTTAATAAATTTTTTCTATGGTTGAAGTCAAAAGTAACCTTGCCCGCGATTGCCGTATTTTTCGAAAATTACAACTTGATGCTAAGAGACAGAATATTAAGCAATCTGGAAATACTAATCCGTCAACATCCACCAACAATGTGGTTTCACTTGATATGGCTGCCTTTAGCTCAACCTTCAACACCCCATTTAATGCATCTTTTTCCGGTAATAGCTATTGTTTCCATTCAGTAATTTATAACATTTTATTAATTTCGTAATTTTTTATATCTAATCGTAACTTATTTTTTTACTTATTTATAAACAGGTTCAACAGAACGTACTCCTTTGTCTAATATTACAAACGGTATCATATTTCTATGTTGCTTACATTTCTGTTTATAATGTTATAACACTCTATATTTAAAAGTTTATTTACTATCTAAACATTACAATTTTATTTGTATTCATAGTGCCAGTGCATGATAGTAATAGACCAAATTCTGTCGAGGCTAGAAGTTTTAGAAAAGCACAAGTTGATGCTAAAAGACGTAAAGTTAATTCAGTTATAGGATTGCGGAACCAATCCATTGTTACATCTGGTACCTCTTTCTTTGAATCCATTACTTATATAAAGTTGTTACTGTTATTAATGTTAAAGTTTAATTTAAAGTATTATATTTAGGTTCAGGTATTAGCTTTGATAGACGCTCAAATGCAACATCTTCTGTTCAGACAACAAACATGAATACATCAAGTCATAATTCCATGTTACCAGAATCTTCAAGTTTAAGTAACGTAGAAAATTGCAGCAATGGATTAAGAAGTAATCGACGTTGCATCTCACCTGTTCGCATGGTTAGTTTGTCAGACGAAGAAGATATGAATCCTCAACCCATGGCAAATTATCAATATAAGGGTGTCTCTAAAGGTAAATGTTATTTTTAATAAACCAATTACGATTTTATTATTGTTTTATTTAACTTAATATGAATTGAATTTATTGTATTCACAAGATTATTTGGATCACGGTGATCAAACGGTTGTATGTGAGATGTGTAACGCCAAACTGTGGAAATCGGAAGCTGCCAGATCACTACAAGTTAGTGGTAGAACATGTTACTTTCTATGTTGTGCTTATGGAAAGGTGCAACTTCCAGATTTCAAAGAAAGCAGTGTCGATTATCAGAATCTTTTTAAGAACATAGACTTCCGAAGCAAGTATTTCTTAAAGCACATTCGAAGATTCAATTCTATGTTCTGTTTTACTTCACTGGGAGGCAAGGTCGACTCAAATATTAATAAAGGCAAGGCTCCGTTTATATACAGGATTAGTGGTGAAAATTATCATGCCTTGGGTGGTCTTCTTCCTAATGATGGGACAAAACCGAAATTTTCTCAGTTGTATATCTATGACACTGAAAACGAAGTCTCTAACAGGAGTAAAATTTTCAGGTAATATTTTACAGTTTATTAAAATTAATTTTTACTTATAGTTTGTTTTTTTCATATAAAACAACTGTTCATTTTTTGAAATTTTAATCTATTTATTACAGTAAGGAAAAAGGGGAGTATAAAAAAATTGATGAACAACTTGATGTTCAAATCATTCAGTACCTCAAGTCGATGTTAGACTCTAAAAATCAGCTTGTGAAAAGCTATAGGAGTGTACGCGATCGATTTCATGAAAATCCTGAAGTTAGCCTTAAGTTACGTCTTATTGGGAGGCGAACTAAAGATGGTCGACTATACAACTTACCAACTTCAAATGAAATCGCTGCACTTATACTTACAGACAATGATGATGAGCTTGACAATCGAGATATTGTTGTGGAATCAAGAAAAGAAGGTCTTAAGCGGATAAGTGAACTTCATCCAAAATATTTAGCTCTTCAGTATCCATTGCTTATTCCATTTGGAGAAGATTGTTATAGGGTTGATATACCGCATCGTGAAGAAAGGAAGTCTAAAAAGAAAGTAGACTCAAAGTGTTCAATGAGAGAGTATTTTGCCTATCATATTCAGGACAGAGTTGGTAAGTTCTCATTGATTTTGAATGCAAGGCGCCTTCTTCAACAGTTTTTGGTTGACGTTTATACTATGATCGAGAGTGAGCGGTTGTTTTATGTACGTTATCAGCAACAAAAACTTAGGTGTGACTCTTATTCCAGTCTTCAAAACTTGCATCAAAATGGACCTACAGATTTGGCAACAATAGGTACACCTATAATATTACCATCTTCTTTTACTGGTGGTGCACGTTACATGAGGGAAAATTATCTTGATGCAATGGCCATTTGTAAAAAGCATGGATACCCTGATTTTTTCATCACAATCACATGTAATCCGAAATGGCCTGAAGTTAGACGGTTTCTGAAGGATAAGAAGACAAATCCTGAAGACAGACCAGACATTTTAGCCAGATTATTCAAACTGAAGCTAGAGTCACTGATGAAAGATTTACGTGATAAAGCAATATTGGGGAAGACTTCGGCAGGTAACATACATTGATAACTTTGAATAATTCTTTATTACCGTAACAAACTAATAAAGTTAGTAAATATATTTTTTTTATTTTCAAGCAAATTTTTTATTTACAAAATTTATATTTTAATTTTAGTACCATTTATTTTTACAGCTGTTTATACTATCGAGTTCCAAAAGCGTGGTCTTCCTCACGCTCATATCTGTCTGTTTCTTAAAGATGAAAGCAAGCTTCCCACGATTGATCATGTTGATCGTTTCGTTTCTGCTGAAATCCCAGATAAGAATGTAGATCCTGAGTTGTTTAGTCTTGTGAGTGACTTTATGATTCATGGACCATGTGGACGTGAATATCCCAACTGCCCGTGCATGATTGATGGTAAGTGCTCCAAGAAATTTCCAAAGAAGTTTTCTCCGGCATCAATGATAGATCCAAAAGGATATCCGGTTTATAAAAGAAGAGACTCGGGAGTATTTGTTGAAAAAGGAGGTGCTCAGTTAGATAACAAAAATGTGGTTCCTTATAACCCGACACTTTTGAAGCGTTATCAAGCTCATATTAATGTTGAATGGTGCAACCAAGCTGCTTCAATTAAGTATCTATTCAAATACATTAACAAGGGACCGGACAGGGCTAAAATTGCTTTTGTAGAAGACGATGGAGAAGGTCAAGAAGTACAGCAAAGAGATGAAATCAAAAAACATTATGATTGCAGGTTCCTTTCAGCATGTGAAGCGTCATGGAGGATACTTAAACACGACGTGCATTACAGATACCCTCCAGTGATTAGGCTTCCTTTTCATCTACCTGGTGAGCAAACTGTTGTATACGGTCCACAAGAGCAACTTCAAAACGTACTCAACAAGCCATCAGTGTCTTCTACAATGTTTCTCCAATGGATGCAACTAAACCAGAATGAACCTGTGGCACGTGAACTGAGCTACATCGAAATCCCAAGTAAATTTGTTTGGAAACCTGATGAAAAAAAATGGGATTTTCGAAAAACAGGTAAGGCAATTGGTCGTGTTCATATGGTTAATCCATCAATGGGTGAGGCTTATTTCTTGAGAATTCTTCTTAATAAGGTCAAAGGTCCCAAATCTTTTGCTGAGATAAGAACGGTGAATGGAAAAGTTTTACCAACATATCGAGATGCATGTTACGCTCTTGGCCTGTTGGAAGATGACAAGGAATATATAGAAGCTATTGAGGAAGCTCATTATACCGGTTCAGGATACTCTCTTCGTAATTTGTTCGCGATGATGTTGTTGTCTAACAGCTTATCTAGGCCTGACCATGTTTGGGAGAACACATGGAAGTACTTGTCAGACGGTATTATGCGTAGACACGAAGACGTATTCCAAATTGAAGGTAAAAAAATTTATAATTCAACATTTTATTTATTTTACGTAATTATTTATTCTTTAATTAATAATTACAATCTTTATCGTTAACAGGTTTGTCTCTTCCTGATGATCAAATCAAGAACCTTACGTTGCTTGAAATTGAGAACCAGTTAATTCGGAATAACTCCAGCCTACGTAGGTTTCCTTCTATGCCTTTTCCTAATAATGATTCGATTGCATCTGCAAATAACCGTTTGATACTTGATGAACTCAATTATCAAGTAACAACGCTGGCTGAGGAATTTCATAGCAACGCACCTTCTTTAACAGATGAGCAGCGTTTAATTTTTGATGAGATAATTGATGCGGTTGATTTTAACAAAGGTGGGCTTTTTTTTGTTTATGGGTTTGGAGGCACTGGTAAAACCTTTTTATGGAAAACGTTGTCTGCTGCCATTAGATCTAAAGGCCAAATTGTTTTAAACGTTGCATCTAGCGGTATTGCTTCTTTGTTGTTATCTGGTGGAAGGACCGCTCATTCTAGGTTTCGTATACCTTTGAATGTTACGGAAGAATCCGTGTGTTCTATGAAGGCGAATAGCGATGAGGCAGATTTATTGAAGCAGACTAAGTTAATTATTTGGGATGAAGCTCCAATGATTCATAAACATGCTTTTGAAGCTCTTGATCGCACAATGAAAGACATCTTGAAATCAAAGGATTCGGTTAATTCTGAGCTGCCTTTCGGAGGTAAGGTTATGGTTTTGGGTGGTGATTTTAGACAGATCCTTCCTGTTGTTCCCAATGGTAGTAAAAGAGATATTATAAGTGCCTCAATAACTTCCTCTAAGATTTGGAATAGTTGCAAAGTCCGTACGTTAACTAAAAACATGAGGTTAACATTGGGTAACAACACATCTGAATCAGAAGAAATAAAGGAATTTGCAAGCTGGCTTCTGCAGTTAGGTGAGGGTAAAGTTGGTGCTTCAGTTGATGAAAATGAGGCAGATGTCGACATTCCAGATGATCTTCTTATAAAGCATTCATCAGATCCGATTTGTAGCTTAATTGACTTCGTCTACCCTTCACTTCTTCAGCTTTACAAAGATAAAGATTACTTTGGTGAACGAGCAATACTTGCACCAACAAACGAAGTGGTACATGAAATTAATGACAGGTTGCTTGCATTGTTTCCTGGAGATGAAGTCGAGTATTTGAGCTCTGATAGTATATGCCAGATTGAGAATGGTAATAACCGTTCACAGGAAGATTTATATTCTCCTGATGTCCTTAATGGTTTAAAAATTTCTGGATTGCCTAATCATCGATTAGCACTAAAGATCGGTGTTCCCGTTATGTTGTTGAGAAACATTGATCAACAAAATGGCCTCTGCAACGGCACCAGATTACGTATCACCAGACTTGCGAAGCGTGTTATTGAAGCCGAAATCATATCAGGTGGTAACATTGGTACCAAAACTCTTATTCCTAGAATAAATATGATACCATCTGATAACAAGATTCCAGTCAAGTTCCAAAGGCGCCAATTCCCAATAAGCGTATGTTTCGCAATGACCATCAATAAAAGCCAAGGACAGTCTCTATCGAAGGTTGGATTGTATTTAAGAGACCCTGTATTCTCACATGGCCAGCTTTATGTCGCATTGTCAAGAGTTAAAAGCAGGGCAGGAGTGAAGTTACTTATACTTGATGCTGATGGCCAAGTGAAGACTAAAACCAAAAATGTGGTGTATAAAGAAATATTTAGTGATATTTGAATAGAATGTGTATTGTTTTCTTTTAAATCTGAATAAAATATTTCTGCTACATTTTTTTATATGTTTTACCACTCAAAATAATTTTACGTTGGTGAGCCGCGTGTTAACGCGGGCAAAGATCTAGTAAGTT
>JAUTDX010007436.1:0-44792 GCA_030844895.1 Ambrosia x helenae | reverse complement strand
AAACAGCAGACAGTATTAGAATCATGAGAATTGATGCATTTTATGTTCTATGATTTTTTTTTAACGGAGAAGGAGATAACTTATGTTCCTATGATAATGTACAAAACAAGTTTTTTACCTTTGTTATTTCATGTATTAGAATACATCACACATATTCAGCCCAAAAAAGTCAAAATAAAAGGATGGGTTGGGTTAAATTCAGAAATTCAAACTTAATTTGTACAAACTGGACGTGTCTGGACATATAAAAAGCTAACTGAAAATACCTTAAAAAGGTGGCTTAAAGACAACACATAACATATACACGTGTTCATACAGGCGCACAAATACTCAGAAGTAAGACTCCAAGGGAGTGGGGGCGGGAGAGGAGGGGCGGGAGGCCTTCCCGGGCGGGAACACCGGCCCTTGGTGGGGGGGAAGAGGGCGGGAGCCCCTTGGGCGGGGGATTCTTGCCGGGCGGGGGGCGGGTGGTGGAGGTGAGGTGGTGCTTTCTGATTGGTCCCAATTTTTTTTTTGTTTTTTTTAACTTTAACACAATATAATATTATTCCACCCCCCCCCCCCCATTCCCCCCCTTCCACTCCCAACAATTTTCACCCTTCAAACACGGTCCCCCACAAGTGCCACATGGCGCATCACGCCCCTCTTTCCCGCCCCTCCACTCCTCTAGTCTAACAAAGTGGCTTAAAGAAAACTGACAAAATGTTACGCATGTAACATATTAGTAAACTTATAATAAATTAATTAAAGACAACGGACAAAAGTTCCAAGGTTGACATCCCCACTTTTGAACTGTGTATTAATGCTAGCAAAGTACATGAACCCCGTATTAGACGTCCTTGAGCGAATATCTCTAATATCAACATAACTTGAGACAACTTGCAACTGTGAACATAACTTTGGACCCTGTTGATTTATGTGTAAATCATTAAACAGGTAATATCAGAACGTCAGTAGGCTTGGTTAGAACTAGTATATAAACTTTATCTATTTAACTGCATTGTAACATGTTGCATGCAAGCACAAAAAAAAAAAAAAACTTTATTTAATTGTTTTAGTGTGCGAAAGTATAAACTTACGCCTCACCAACTTTTTAGTTGACCCTTTTGGCATATTTTTCAAGTGACAACAAACGAGTTAGCTAATGACTTGGACTTGGTAGAGACTAGCATTTGATGCCTTGATTGCATGAGCATCTTACTGTTACATGTTAGAGACGTCTTAGTAGCTTATGATTTGTCACATTCTCACATTTCCGCCTTGGGGGGGGGGGGGTGACAATCGATGAAAACAATCACAAATGAATTCTCACATCTTATCTAGCATCAAGGAGCGTGTTGAAGGCTATTGTAACAGGTCAATTTAAGCGTTAAGGCTCTCGTTAGGGTTTTTGCAAACGGGATGTAAGAATAATGTTATTAGTTCACATGTTTATATATTATGTTTGAAGCTTAAAATGTTGTTATGGGTTGATCCTTATGCATTTTTTTGATTTGAAGTTAGGATCTTGAAGTTGAACAAGTCTGGATCCGAAGTCAACCGCCACAAAACGTACATTAGGGTTTCAATAGGTGCGTTTCGCTTCACTTTTTGCTATGTTTGATGATACGAAATGTGGTGCTTTTTGCACGTAAAGCTTTGATTTCGTTTGAACTTACTCCTAGTGTTTCTTTGAAAATTTTCACCCACATCGTTCAAAAGTCTCGTCTTGACTGCTCATGCAAATCATGTGGGATTGATATAGTTTTGTTTCTGTTTGCTTGCCATCTAATTCTTCTTGTTCATAATCCATATCCGAAACGTATCTCTTTTGTTCATATCATGTGTTTCCAGCTATGGAGCTTAATTAATAGGTTGCAGAGCTTATAATCAGAAGTTTATAATAAAGCTACAAACTAAACTTACTTATTAAAGCTCAAGCCATTGAAATAATGATTACAAAATCTCGAATTCGAATAATTAATATGTATTCAAGTTGGTAGATATCAGAATATATATTAGTGACGCCATCAAAAAAATCATGTGCCCGCCACTGTCTAGGTCCGAATAATCTCATACGAGTTAAAGGACAAACAAAGGCGTTATCTCCAACTATATTATGCGATACAAAACAAATGCCAAGATGTGGCATGCGACAACTTCATAAAATCATAACCGCCCAAGTAGCCACTTTTGCGATTCTACAACAACTTTGCAAATGAGATTGATTCCCGAAAAATCTATATTCACATTCTTGGATTCCCCATACTAACCTTCCTTTTTCTGCTACTCAAGAAAGAATAAAGATCTTTGAGTATATGCCTTCCTATCAACTTGGTTTGTTGTTTTTTGAAAAGGGCATAAAATTGGCGTTTGAGCGTGTCAAAACCAAAACCTATCAATTTGGGTTATTTATTTTATCTTTTATTTTCAAAGAGTCAAAAGACGTAAGATAAAATAAAATTTACCCACACTGTAATATTTAAAAAAAAAAATCTTCAAAAAGTTACTATATAATAAAACTGTTTTGACCCGACCCGTGTTCCAGTGCCTCTATTGACAATCTGGATTGGTTAATAGCAGAGAAACACAAGGATTTATTTTGCATACATGAAGCTTTATATGAAAGGAGAATATGCATATCAATATAGAAGCAAGTTTATACCAAACCTGTTTTGGACCCGACCCGTGTTCACCTGCACCATTGACAATCTGGATCTGTTTTGCATACATGAAACAAGTTTGATGAAGAAGCTAAGTGCGAGCATGTCGATTATTCCATGGAAATCTTCTTTGTGGGGACCTTTTGATAAAAAAAAAATTATTAGAAAAGAATGAATGAAAATGAAAGCTTGAGGCATTGAATTCCTTTCTTTATGTAAAAGTGGAGAATTTATCTTTGATAAAACTTTTTTTCAAATACAAGTAGGAATCATTCGTTATTGCACTTTCAAATCACAGATAATAACTTTTGTGTGTCGGGATCTGATCGGTAATCAGTTTGAGAGTAGCGTTTATGCAAACTGATTCTGATTATATCAGATCCCATAATTTAGTTTCAAACAACAATTTGAAACACACTTTTAGTGTTTAAAACTGATGTTTGTAACCTAATGAAATGAGTATGCAACCCCATATGTTAGGTACAGCCATGGTATGCAATATTATAGCATGTTTTTTATCAGGAATACATCATCATCATACTCAGTTAATCCCACCAATAGCAAAGCTAAGGTGGGTCTAAGGAGGGTAAGATGTAGAAAGCCTTACCTCTACCCCGTGGGAATCGAGAGGCTGCTTCCAGTGAGACCCCCGGCTCGATAGTGGTTGTATCAAGCCTTGGACATAAGGCACATAAGACTTAGCAACTGGGACAAGCCCAATTGGTGCATCTGCCCCTTGTCTTTTGGCTATCAACACCACCACATGATGCATGATTAACCGTCCGTCGTTTTTAACGTTATTTTCACGAAATTAGTAAAACGTTAAAATCAGTGCAACTTTACTTTTGCCCCCCCGAGGGCCACACATATATACATTATATGCGCACAACCGTAAGCGGGGCTAGAAAATCATTGTTCTTTTCACACTAAAAAACTAGGTGATTGATACAACAAGAAAACAATCTTGTTTTGGGTTGTCATATCTAATTTGTCCAACCCGTTTAATTTTTAAAAATATACTTTATAAGGCCAATCCATATAGATAAACGGGTTATGAGGGCCGCGTGTGGGTTACACGATTATAAGTGTATCCAAGTTAGGGTTGATGACTTTGACACGAAATAATTATATGGGTCATGTTAAAGTTCAGCAACTCAACCTGACATGATTGCATGTGGTTTCAATGTAGGTTTTGGTGCATAGAGAAAACCAGATAATATATCAAACCAAAACAGCACCTTGCAGACCCCTTATATTACGAAATCTTTTAATTTCTGTTTCAAGTTCTGTTTGGCACACACAAACACACAAGGTTAAGGTCCAAACATGAGAGATGTGAACGAATCAAATTACGTGTAAAATCACACATAATTTAATGGTTTTTTGACTTTCTTTTGTTATTACTTAATAAATAGAAAGGTTTGAGGGCACTAGATAATGTAAATAAGAATCAGATTCATATGAAGGATACACATGTCATCATTACATACTAGTAAAAACAGATTAAAACAGCTAAAGTCATAACCTAAAAGCCACTAATGATATTATCCTAAATTTTATCTAATTAACTTCCACTAATAAAACCTAAGCAAACTAGTCATGGTCTTGAGCCGAACTTATTTCTTCAAACTGTGAGTAGACATTCTAAGCCAGTGTCTGATAAGGCCTGAGGAGTGGGATGAGAGCACCACGGAGGTGGAGTGACATCACCTCGTTGGTGGACCCCACAAGTTCACCGCCTATGAATACAGCTGGCACAGGGGGGGAGTTGCAGCCCTGGTTCACAAGGGCCTTCTCAATCTCCCAGCCGTCTGGATCACGGTCCAGCTCATGAACCAGGGGCTCGACCCCTAGTTCTTGGAACAAAATGGTCACAGCATAGCATAGGCAACAGGTGCTCTTGCTGAAAACAACAACTCCATTCTCTGATGTCAATGTTTTTATCTTGTCCATCTTATGAAACTACCTTACGGCTTACACAATGTCAAGCGTCACTAACCAACCGGATCAAATTCAGAGGAGAGTCTGGAGAAGGGTTGAGGAGGGAGATATGAGATTTGGTTTAACCTGAGGTTTCTTGGGCTACTTCTATTTATATAAAATAACAGCCAATGTTACAACTCGTTTTCTCGCAACAAGAACATCCAAACGAGATGCTTTTTACATAGATGCTTGAAAACTACTAAAGGTACTTTTGTAAATGGATACTTTTTATTTTCCTTTCCACACACCAAGGAACAAGTACAAATTACATTCCTAATTAACTGTATTTGCATAAACCTTTGTCTTTAACGACATTATAATAAGAGGTGGAAATTTTGACCCAAGTACTTATGGATGAGTCAATTCAGGTTAAGTAAATAAAGAACATGAAGGCAATGGGTCGAAAAGGTCAAAGTCACACAGTATATACTTATCATATAAAACAATTATACCCCTAATCATTTTAATTAGAAACATTATCTTGTTTGAATAAGATTTGACACACTAAATCATATATGATATGATAGTTTTGGACAAAAAGGGTTCGACCTAACCGACCTTTACAAGAAATTATCGCTTTTCACTGAGATAGAACCTGGAAATATTGACCCATTGAGTGAAGAGTGATTAATGAGTTTTAATGTATAAAACCTCCTTAATCATTTTAATTAAAAAAAGGATTATACTAGAGTATAATTATACAGTAATTATTTACATATAAATTAACAACTATGGACAGAATGTGTTTGGGATCAACCTGACCGACCCGTACAAAAATTACCCGTTTTGATACAAGCCTAAGTTGATTAGTTATCCAACCAAACTTAAAAATTTCATAGACCATGAGTTAGATTCCAACACATTTCTATGGATCCCAATAAATAGCCACAGAAGTCCACTAAATAAACTTTAAGATTCCAAAGATTTAGAATGAGATTGCTTTCGGTGGGCTGTGATTCTTGATAACATGCCCACCAACTTGCATACATTCTACATGACACTTGTGACTCTCGTACGCGTGAAAGTTTTTTCATATATGACCCTTGACCCTTCCGCTAATAATTTAATATAGGGTCAAAATTTCAATGAAGTTGAATAATTGCATTATGAAACATAAACAGGACTAGGGCAAGGCATGCGGAATGAGTAACAGGTTCATGTTGTAGCATGCCATATTTAAGGTTGAAAACTTGAAATAAGACGGATCGAACTTGGGTTTACTTGCAAATAGTGTTTTGACCATCTTTAAACTTGGTATACATGATTAATGCAGTAACTAAAACTTTACAATATATATATTGCTATAAGATCTAAATCTCTAAATAAAATGATTTAGGAGGTTTTTGTGCACTAAAAATAGACTTTAGGCTACTTTCAACTTGTTTGACCCGTTTAACTTTTTCCCTTCTAGCTAACTTTTTTAATTGGGCCACTTGACTCGTTGAAATAGAACACACCAAACTCGACTTACTAATAAATAAATTGGTTGTGACTGCCACCTTTAATCTATGCAAATCTTATCATAAATACAAGCCTTCAGGATCTCTGTTTTGAATTTTATCAGTTTATGGATTTCCAGTCAGGAACATGTGTCCATTTGCCTCTCTCATAGAAGCTTTATTGTCATGATAGTTGAGACAATTTCTGCCGTTTGGAGGGTTATGTTGTAAAAGACATAACAGTGTGAGCACTCTCAAAGGAAATTTATTGCCCCCAAGTTTAACTGGTAATACATATCAGTCAGAAGATGACTAATCTCTCTCCCTCAGACAATACACACACAGACACACACAACACAAACTCACTTATGCACATGTAATAAATCTGATCTGGGAATATGGTTCTTGTATTTTGATTGAGAGGTAAAGACCACATTGGTGGATTCAAGAATTATATTAAATGGGGTGTGGAGGATTGGTAACATGAACGTCTACTGTCGTAAGTGCTTTAGATGTATTTCCAGGACACTTTAAAAAAGATCCATAGACCTTAAAGAAGAATAATAACATTTAAATAATTAACATAAACAAACAAGCTACTTTAAAAATTTATATATTTCAACTTAGTTAAACAATCAAAGAAACAAAATTAAACATGAAGAAACAAAATTAAAACATAACACAGTTAACTAAACAAAATCAAACAGGTAAATTATAACTAAACAATATTAAACTAAAATCAGAAAACAAAAACTAAACAAAAAAACTTACAAGCTAATCGGAGACTGAGCCGTGTATGGCTGTGGCAACTGCACAAGAGCGACTGCGTGGTTTGGGCAGCTTCAGAAATGAAAGTGTCTTTTTCCAGCAAAGTAAAGCCTCGCAAACCTCTGGGTTGGGCCACTAAGCAAAAATATTGAAGAAGATTTTTGGGTCTGTCCCACCCTCCCTAAGTTGTTGTACACACTAGTGAGACAGCACATCATATACATAGCTAGGTTAATTTAGGAAACTTCAATAAAAGTTATAGTAAGACACCATGAATACCATTGATCATACCATAACTTACATGCAATGCTAAGACTCTTTATCAAATTCTTATGTAGATGTATCAATTTTGATCCATTCACTTCTGAATAGCTTTATTTGGGTTATTTCTAATCCTATGTGGGTTACATAAAACAAGTAGCAATAAAGGGAACAGGTCAAACAAATTAGAAGTCACCCACAATATATTTTAATCTGTTAATGCATACAATCTCATAAAGCGCTTAACTCAAAGATAAAGAGTACTAAAGTAGTTATGTTTAATGCATTAATTACTATAGAAAAGCTAAAATTTTGGACAAAAAAAAAGTGTTTTCAAGTTTCAACTGACAAGCCCATTTCTGCGCATACTTTAATATTGACCCGTTTCAACCAAAACTTGTTAAAACAAGTTACCAAACACGCCCACCTCTAATGTAAATACTAACCTCTTGTAGAAAATTTTACCATTCAGATGTGCATCTCTCACTGGCAAACAGATGAAAGATATAAAGGACTGCTAAGGACTCATGGTGAGGCCTTGAATTTGACTGTTGATGTCCAAATTTACGATTTTAAGATGACAATTACAATCCTTTTACTTAAAAATAAGTTGATTGAGGTTCTGTCATCCCTAACAGATCAGTGGGTTGAGCTAAAGGTTTTGACTAAAAAGAAAATGGGTCAAATAAGCCTTATAGGTTGAAAATCATATAAAATGTATTCAAATGCATAAAAACCTCTTTGTAGTTTTATAAATAAAAGTTGGATTGTTTTTGTATTAAATCTAACTTCTGAATTCATATAGGAAATTTTAAGGAACGGATAAAAAACGTATTTGTGGATCAGCTCAAACCGACTCAACTAAACTTAAAATTTATCCATTTGACCCAAACCAGCTTTTGACGAAATTACCCACCCCGATTGACCCACCATCTTGCCACCCGTAGCATAAGTTAAACGCAAAGTTGAACCGGCACCAATCATTTACGTTGAGGTTATATTCACAAGAATCTTTATTTACTCTCCTTTATCTTAAGCTTGCCTCTAAGTTCTTCAGTAGGGATCAGGGCATATTTGACTCATGAAGATTGCCTAAGGCCTAAGCTCAGTTTATGCTTGAAAGAATAATTAGAATTTCCCATGATAAGATTAATATGTCTACTGATCAAATATTACATATTACTAGCTAAAACTTAGTTCTCTTTATAGTAATTATTTCTGATTTAAAATTTATATACTTTTCCTATAAACCTACAAAACAAGGAACTCACCACATGAATAGTTTCATTATATATTTTGAGTTGAGGAGCATGTCCAAAGCATTCAAATCTTTTGCCTATGTCAAACTTGAGGTTGTAATTATTTTTGTTAATCTTAATCCAAATCTATTACCATTAGACAGTTATTGATATAGTTTCGTCAAAGCACCAAGTCCATGTCAGAAGCAAACCAGCATTTTTAATCATAAAGTATAGAAACATGTAACGTTACCTGATCCATTTTTTGTTGGTAGTTAGGACACGTTGTTGGGATCGTATCTCCATCAACATATGTCACATTTCAAAGTTTTTGTTACAAGTTTGGTTACTCTTATTTATCGATATTGATGTTGCATGGAAGCATGCTATGACACAAAAAAAAAAAACCAATAATTTACAATGAAGACCAGGAAGTCAAAATAACAAGAGTGGCTCCTTTATTTACAGTCAAGAGAGCATGCAAAAAAAACATCAGCTCTTAGTACGCTTACAGTCATGTTATTCTAACATGATGTTGTGCTTAAAGCCAGTTAGTTATCTTTACTATAACACAGAATGATATAGTAATTTTATTTTGTGACAATACTACTAGCTAAAACCAGATAGCTTTTGCTTCAATAAGCTTTCGTTTCAGTGATCCATCAACATGAAGGGAAATGATATCACGTGCTGAGCCTACATATTTACCACCTATAAACACTGCTGGGATAGCAGGATTACAACCTAGGCGTTGCAGGGCCCGCTCCATATCAGCATCATGATCAACTTCATGAATGGCAGGACTTGCACCAAGCTCATGGAATAGCGCTGTAATACTATCGCACATGCAACATGAACTCTTGGTGAAGATAACTGCAGCTTTCTTAGATGCCAAATGAGTTACTCTATCCATTTACTATAATTTGCTAAAATTGTAAATAAAATGTAAGGTGTTGTGGTAGACTTTGCAATATCATTGCTTCTTATATAAGGGATAGTAAGGAAGAAAAAAATATGATAGATAAAATGTTCCTTTTGGATATTTATCCGGATAAGAACAACGCTCCTGATGATTTGTATAAAAATTATTCATGCTATAAACAAGTTGACACATGGTATCTCTTCCTATGCAAGTCATATAATCACAGAAAAATATAAAGTAATAGAAGTTGTGCTTCTTGCATATTATATGTATTGGGTGATGAGAGGTGGAAAATTGGGGATATATTCTTTAATAAAACTATATAAATATTAAATTACTAAGGCAGATTCAGGAAAATAATCATTTAAATATAATACTGTCAATTACTCAATCTAGGGAATTTCTCACTACCAGCACTATAGATTAGCTAAGTCAAAAACAATATTAATAGAAGTGACTCGGTTTTAGTAAAGGTTTCTTCGGTTACCTGCAACAGCCAAATTTGGTTGCATTTGATCTTTCGGTTTTCCAATTCATCCTGTGAGTGACTGTTCTAATTGGATTTTGCTTTGCTGTTGACGTGTAAAAGAAAAAGAATTTATCATATTCCATTCCACTTTCTGCATTGTCATCTGTCAATCAAGAAAAAAAAAAACAAATCCTTAGAGCCAATCACAAATATCAATAAATAAAATTCTAACGTATGTTATAAAAAGAAGTGGTTTTTTAACAAGCTAAAGTTTGCAATAAACAATGGGACTCTATGGAAAGGTACAGTAGCATGATGTATGACCATGTTGACAAAGAAAATCCAATGAAAACTTAAATTATGCAGTCACTATCCAATAGAATTTTTAGGGAATAAAAGTTCTATTTCATTATTCTGGATGACGATTACTATTTAGAATGACAGTAAAGTTATCAAGAATTTTTAAAGTATTCTCTTCAAGAAAGATACGTATGCTATGGCCAATCGCAATGAGCCACCAACTCTTCTAGACAAGTGCTGATCTGTTAGTGTGTCACAGGTACTGAATATTGCTCACTTGTATCCATCCATAAGTAACCTTTTAAAAATTAAATACCTTGATTTTAGAAAAAACACGGATCAATGATATATTTGTACCATGTTGGTTTCAGGCACCAATCACACAAATAAAACACACACGTACAGTAATGTTTTACTGCTTTAAAACTCAGTAACTCACACACTTTTCATTCATCAAACTTGAGTACATATATAACAACTAGGCACTAACCACTTCAACGTAAATAACTCCAAAAAACTAGTAAACACTAACCCACTACTTTGACTCAAACAAATCCATAACTAACAAGTGACTAAATAGTTTATCCTGCTGACCCGTATCCAATTCAATAACCCGTATCCGTGATCCGTCAAGATTAAACCAACATACCATTACTAGTCAAAACCAGCAACTTTTTCGTGTTCATGGAACTTTGGTCAAGAATATGAATTCGAAATATAAAAACAATCTTGGTAAAGGAAATTATTTTCATGTTCAGGGCTTGAAATGAAAAAGGAAAAGGGAAATGAATTCAAAATATAAATAACAAATCTGGAAAGGGAAAGAAAACTTCTAACCGTAATAATTTTTTACTAAACCTACCCATGCCATTATGCCAAGCACCTTGAGTTTAGTTACAACCTCGATCTACATGGTCATATCAACATCTGAGATAGTGAATAATTACCTAAGTTTACTGCTTATTGTTAATTATAAACCTCAAGATTTTGATAGAAAGGTATAAGTTCCAAGTGAAAGGACAGGTTAGACAATAGATTTATAAAAAATAGGTGACACGCAGGCATGTATTATTGGTGTAAGCATAATACAATGTAAATTTCATTACTGAAGCGTCTTTTCCATGCTGATTGTCCGTCTAATGCTCAAGCATAAATGCAAAATCACACTAAGTGACTAAGTGTACAGATATTAAATAAAAAAAGAGAGTGAGATGAGGAAAAAGGGAACCAATCAAATTGCAGCAAATGTATATTATAAAGCCATGGGTGTGTATATGTAAACATATTCAGCAACGTGGCTATATGCATACCAGTGACAAAATAATATTCTGCTTTGGATATTAGTTTTCAATTTTTATTTGCCTTTGAATGTATTTCTAATGCACCTAAATTAATTGGAGACAAATATCAATATAGGCTTAGGAATCTAAATATGAGACAATGACAATAATGTGATGAGTATAGCAACAGAAATAAATGACTCTTCGCTTCATTTCGAGCCAATTATGCAAATTCTTCATCCAGAACATTATGAAAGATGAAAGATTATTATGCTTATTAAGGCTGCCAAAAAAAAGATGCCAGTATCTAATACTCTACTTGTTCTGTATTGGACATGATATTCTTTTTTACAATAAATGTATAACATAATATTGCAACATGCTATACCCATTTGATGGATTAAACTCTGCCTATTGCTCATCAGGTAAAAGCTAGTTCTTACATGGATGACACAACTCACAAGTCCTAAAACAGATATTGGTTTCTAAGTGTTAATAAAAATAGGACACAACATATTTATGTATGCTAAGAGTGGGGTTCCTGACATTATTCACAAGTTCATGACCTGCAAACAAGTTAAAGGGCCGGAAATGTGAATTGGCATTACTCTATTAACTTACGTAATCACAACCAATAGTTATATTCAAAGTTATAACCAAACATTCGATGCCTAAACACGCATAATTCACAATGAAATATTCGAATGTGAAAGAAATTTTTGTGCACGTTGTGTATAGCGTCTGTGAGCCAAATGAATAAAGTAAATGTTAGGTATTTGTTTGATTTGTTGAGTGATTTTCATCATTTCATGGTATTTTCCATGCACAACTACTTGATCAGAGAACATATTTTTAAATTCTCCCTTTTTTTCATCACTTTGATGGCAACCAAAGCTATTCTTGGTGGTTAGGCACTTTTCACTTTATATCTTTCTTTCACTTAGAATCTTACAATGAGAAAGAGAGGGTCTCTACTCATTTGGGAAAACATCTTCCAGATCAGCAAATGCCAAGTGACAGAAATATGAAAAAGAAAAATACTTATTTTCATATTCGTAGTTAACATACTGTCCTAGCATGAATAACTGCATCAAAGAACTTCCTAAAGGCTCTATCAAGGTTAAAGATGTGATTCTTCGTATAAGATGCCGCCGTGCATATCAATATACGGAAATGCAACTTGTTATACTACATTACAGTGGTAACCTCAGACAGTTTGTAAAGCCAGATAAGTGATAATATATTATCTTTTTATGAAAAAAGAATCTCTCCATTTCAATGTCAAGACCTACTATCTAATATCTATATATAGCATTAGCAAGAGCTCAGTTTAGTCGCAACAAAATCTAAACTTCTTTATTAAATCACTCTTGCTTTTCTGATTATTTATTGCTTTAACTTCAAGAGATGTCTATGGTTTCAGCCTTGGTGAAAGAAAGGTCGGTTGTTATATTCAGCAAAAACTCTTGCTGCATGTGCCACACAATTAAGACACTGATAAGCAGTTTTGGAGCAAATCCCACTGTTTATGAGTTAGATGAGCATCCAAAGGGGCATCAGATAGAGAAAGAACTCAAGGGATTAGGGTTTAAGCCAAGTGTTCCGGCTGTGTTCATAGGGCAGGAGCTGATTGGTGGGGCCAATGAGATAATGGCACTTCATTTGAAGGGTCAGTTGGTGCCATTGTTACTCAGGGCGAATGCTATATGGGTTTAGTGAAACTTGTTCAAGAAAAATGTTATAAGTTCCTACATTATAGAGTTAAGAGTTACGTTAATACAACTATAGGGAGCAGTTTGATGCTTCTTCAGTTAGAGCGGGAAAGATGGGAGTCGTTTTTTGGCCATCTTTTCCGATGGTGTTTTTTCCTTTCTTTTCTTTTTTGGTCCATGACAATGTATTCATGTGACAACTTCCACATGTAATTTCCTACTTTTAAAACACAACAAGAGATGCAATGCTTTACATAAATTGTTACTGGGCCTTGAAGTAATACTTTAATAGGTAACCAGACATCCCCACATTGTAGTAAAGGAACTAAAAGGCATGAGACTAGGTAATAGGTATTAGAAATGGAATCCTATTATTGGAGTGACATGTAATTCAATTACAAATATTTAGAGATGGCAAGATGAATGGGTCGGGTAACTAGTCAAAATGGACAAGGTTAAAATAGGTTACTAGTTAGGGTCACTAAAAGGACAAGGTTGGATTTTCTTGACCCACATAACACTTTTTTGTCGATTTTTCTGTTTTAATGGTAGGTTAATAATGATTGAGAAAACGTAGTATGAGACAAAAATGAAGTAATAACTTCTGTATGTATGTATCTTGTGTATATTTAATCATAGAGTTCTCCATTAGGCTGCATACTTAATAGCTAATCTAGTTAACATAATATATCTTAAAAAACAATATCATTAAAATAACCTAATATTTGAATAAACTGGTTTAGGAAGTTGTATGCTTTAAAAATAGACTTTGGAAGACTTTCAACCTAATTGACTTGTTCAACTCGTTTGAGATACAAAAAAACGACCAAAATCAACAAGTTCATAGGGAAAAGATTGAAACTGCCATCTTTACAAGGAAAATAGCAGAATGAACAGTTTCCAAATAAAATGGAACATATCCTGGAGGCAGTGTCAGAGAACTATTCCTCTAGTAGAAAAGACCGATGAAAAGCATAAGAAATACTAAGTTCGCTAACTAAAATTCTATTTTTTAACCATTTATCTGCAGTTCTATTCCCCCAACTGTGGTTACTAAGATATTATTCAATAGGTTGTCTTGTGGTCACTAACAAATGTTATGTTCCTACGCTTAGTTATAACTGAAGATAACACAGATGACTTACAAGCAGATAGATTTCTTCAATGTGTTAGTCTGCATTACACCTGAAATTCAAATATGGTTATTGCTTACTAAGTGGCTCAATCTGGATATGTCCCAACAAATGGGTTGCATATAAAATAGCTAAAAGTGGAACGGTCAAAAGAGCCACCTAAATTGTAATAAACCCCCTAAACAAATAAAAAAGTGGACAAGGAAGTGTTTGCAAGTCAACCCAATCCGACCCACAGCTCCTTTCATTGGTACTAAAAAGTAACAGGCTCCAGTTAGAAAGATTGTCTGTAAATGTCAGATTTTTTTCTTTTTGAATTTTAAGGAAGAACCAGCCTCATTCAATATTTCTAATGACATATTTATTATCCAGTCGGTTCCATGTCTTTCTTTGGATAACTTGAAACAATATATTTGATCCACCAAAAGCTGATTTAAATGTCCCTTAAGAGTTAAGACATTTGAAGCTTAGTGAGAAAAAATAACATATGGAAACTAATTTATTCAGAAAACCAAGTGATTAGCTTAAACAGATAACAACACATCACCAGAACGCATATGAAGTGATAAGTAATGCTGGAATTTCACTAGTTTATTGTTGATTCTGATCCGAGATTTTGAGAATAACTAAGATGTTAAAGTGAAAATAAGTTCTGAAACAAAAAAAAATTAATAGTAATCTCGTGAATGTGTTTTCGTATGTATGTTATGTGCGCGGTCTAGCCACTTTTCCTTAATAGGAATTTTTCTTATCTCACCCACATCTAGAAAAAGCATAAATAAAAACAATAGAAAGCTTTGAGTTGGCATCCTTTGTCCTTTTCTGGAAGTGGAAAAAGTGAGGGAATAACAAGCCCACCAATCTGAAGTATCAAATAAGATATGTGATGCCAGGACTCGACTGTGCATTCCTATTTATATCCTCATATATACCCTTAAATTTCAAATGATAAACACCATATATGATATAACTGACTAGCTGTCAATACTCAAAACAAAAAAGTTTATACATATTTAGCCAAAGAAAGACACAAATTAAGCTAGTTCAGTAACTTCATAACTTGCAAAGTTTATATACAGCTTTGACATACACAGAGAAGAGATGTGAGAAAAGAATGGTGTTAGTCTGGAATAAGATAAACCACAATTTTTCTAGAGAAATCAAAGTGCCTGTTGAAAAGGAATACAGTAAATTATAAGCACTAACCAAATTATTAAGCGACCTCTTAAACATGATAGTATTTTTTTACTTGTGGACCCAGTTAAATGTCAACGGTTATCGCTGCCATGTTGGTATAAAAATAACAAAATGATGAGACCCCTCTTACTTTACCTATTCTGATTCCTTGTATAGTTGTTAAACTAGCACGGTGTGTAGAGAAATAACTTAATGATAAGCACAATATTTTGACTAAGCACTCAAAGATAAAAAGAAATCTGTAAGAATATATGCACATTCATAACTTTTCATCCTACTTGTAAGGATGCTGAGTGAATCATCACAATTATATTCTTTATCACCACTTATAAGCATATATTTTATCCAAATATTTGTTTCTTCTTAACTTTCGGCAAGTTGAATTAATCGGCCTAGCCACATTTATTGGAGTCAAGGACTGTTCCTAAGGTTCTTAAAGAGAAAAACGGCTTAACTAAGAATCAGTTGGTATCACTAAAACATAAGAGATATCAAGATTGAAGATCTTTAAAGATATCAATGACCACTTTAGAATATTAATTCATCAGTTATGCAATCTATATCATGTGACATTCCATTTAAGATCAACGAAGGGTAATCCTGGAAATTACCAAATACTATTAGTATCCACCTTTTCCTCTTTTCTTGTCCTCTAGTCCAGCTATATATAGCCTCCATGGCAGTTCGAGTTCCTGCAAGCAAAACCTCATAAGTCATAACATAAAAGCATCTTACAGTTATCCAGTAGAGAAAATGGCCATTGTGACAAGATTGGTGCAAGATAAAGCGGTGGTTATATTCAGCAAGAGTTCTTGCTGTATATGCCACAGCGTTAAGACGCTAATATGTAGCTTTGGGGCAAACCCAACTGTTTATGAGCTTGATGAACGCCCAGATGGTCAGCAAATTGAGAAGGAACTCAAAGCCTTAGGCTGTAACACATGTGTTCCAGCCGTATTCATCGGACAGGAGCTAGTTGGTGGATCCAATGAGATCATGAGTCTGCATCTCAAAGGAAAGCTGGTCCCAACGCTCATTAAAGAGAGAGCTATATGGCTCTAGAACAAATACTATAGCCATAAGCAGAGCATTTTCTTAAGCTCCAGTGTACTTGCAAACAACTATGAAAGTATGAACAAAAGAATAAGTAGAAAGTCAGATGGCATTTTATCCAGCCATGTGATATATGATGTGTGTAATTTGTTTGGCCTTAACCTTTTTCTTTGTTAAGGTGTTACAAACTTGAGAACAATAATGAATCATAGAATAAGTAGTAACTTGGCTCGCATTTTGTGAAATGCAATATATGATATGTAAACTTTAATGTCAACCTTTTCTCTTTACAAAAGTGTGCATCTGAATCCTTAATCCTTTGGCATTTCAAATATGATCAATATCTAGCACTAAATATCAATCTTAAGTCTTAACCACCACAAAACAGCTTTAATTGGCAGATGTTAACTGGAATATATTCATGTGTTCTAAACTTATGGCTACTTTATGAATTCACCAAGTGAATCATGCCTATCGCTATCCACCATGATCAAATGAACATACATGAATCTGCATTGAGTTCCCTTCGATACTGAAGCCACTGCAACTCAAACTCAATAGCGTCCGAGTAACGATCAACATGGAAATGAAGACTCAAACTAACTATTTTGAAATGCAAACAACAGCTATATGAAGAAAATAAATGCAATTCGACATATAACATACATACATACATACATACAAATACAGCAAACGATTAACTCACAGTAACACACACACATTGAACCAATAATACCTAAATAGTCTAGAATATGAAGTGAGATAGCTAGCTTTGTTACAGAGATTGTGATACGAACCCAACTAATCAAGGCCCTGTTCCATATAAACAAGGCCTTGTTCTAGATAACCAAGGCCCATTTAATGCAGAAGAGGGAAAACATAGCGGGAACAGTTTTAGTCAGTTTTCTGGATTTGAATAGTAACTGCTGTTAGTGGGTAGTATTAATAGGAATTTGTGTTTCAGTTTTCATAGTCTAGGTTTTGTTATAAAAATTGGGGTTAATTACCTTGTATTGGAGATCAAGCCTATCTCGAATTTGGCTATTTATGTAATCATGTTTCAGTAATCAAAGCTTTAGATTTCTGGGTTCTATCAGATTGGCACATCGATTATGAAGTAGGTGCTCAAATCGATTTGGAAAACGACTCACATCGATGGCAGTTTTTGCCTTTTTGGTGGTCGTATCAGAGTCAGGAGACAAATACAAATTCATATCGTCCTTTTTATATTTGTTGTCTTATAGCACCTATGACGTGTGTAGCTAGTTGAACAAATGGTTTCTTCAAAGTTGGGATGGGTATAAATCTATAAATGGTTGTATAAGTCTCTGCTTATTGTTCATCAGGTAAGAGCTAGATCATACATGGATGGCACAAGTCCTAAAACAGGTTTCAAAGTGTTAAAAACAGGATGCAAGAATCAAGATATTAATTGTATATTAAAGGGTGGGGTTACTGACATTATTCAAAAGTTCATGACCAGCAAACAAGTTAAAGGGAAATGTTAATCACAACCAATTGTTATATTCAAAGTTATAACCAAACATTAGATGCATAATTCACAATGAAACATTTGAATGTGAAAAAAACTTTTACGCGCACATCACGTATTAATAAAGTAAATAGTGTTACTTATTTGTTTGATTGTTGAATTAATTTTCATTAGTTTATGATATTTCCATGCACAACTACTTGATTAGAGAACTTAATCTAAAGTTCTCCCTTTTTTATCACTCTAAAATGGTTACCAAATCTAATCTTGGTGGTTGGGCACTTTTCACTTTCTTCCTTTTCACTTTCTTCCTTTCACTTAGAAAGGTGTATACCCAATTTGGAAAGCATCTTCCAGATCAGCAGATGCTATGTGATAAAAATATCAAAAAGAAATATATTTATGTTCATATACATAATTACTGTACTCTCCTTGCATAAATAACTGCATCAATGAACTTAAAGGCTCTATCAAGGTTAAAGATGTTATTTTACATATAAGACGTGCCGACTGCCATGCATATCAATATACGGAGATACAACTTGTTATTATACTACACTATAGTAGTAATATCAAACAGTTTGTGAGGCTAGATAAATGATAATACAGCATCTCTTTGTGAAAAGGAATCTCACCTTTCCAATATCAAGACCTACTGTCTATATGTAGCATTAGCAAGAGCTCAGTTTAGGCACAACAAAATCTAAACTTTCTTTTACCAAATTTACTCTTGCCTTTCTGATTATTTATTGTTTTAACTTTGAGAGATGGCTATGGTTACAGCTTTGGTCAATGAAAGGTCAGTGGTTATATTCAGCAAAAACTCTTGCTGCATGTGCCACACAATTAAGACACTGATAAGCAGTTTTGGTGCAAATCCCACTGTTTATGAGTTAGATGAGCATCCAAAGGGGCATCAGATAGAGAAAGAACTCAAGGGGTTAGGGTTAAAGCCAAGTGTTCCAGCTGTGTTCATAGGGCAAGAGCTGATTGGTGGGGCCAACGAGATAATGACACTTCATTTAAAGGGTCAGTTGGTGCCATTGTTACTCAGGGCTAACGCTATTTGGGTTTAGTGAAACTTGTTCAAGAATATGTTAGTATAGAGCTAAGACTTATTTTAATACAACTAAAGGAGCAGTTTGATGCTTCTGCAGTTGTTGAGCAGGAAAGATGGAAGTCGTTTTTTGCCCATCTTTTCCGTTGGTGTTCTTTTCTCTTCTTTTTTTGTCCATGACAATGTATGCATGTGCCAACATCCATGTGTAATTTCCGACTTTTTGAATCAACAAGATATAAAATGTTTTACAGAAGTTGTTACTGTGTTTTGAAGTAAATTATTAATGGGTAACTTGACATCCTTACATTGTAGTAAAGGAGCTACAAGTAAGGAATGAGCCCAGGACCCATTTCCGGTGTTTAGGCTAGTTTGGGGTTAAAGTGACGTGGCGATGTGAGATTGGTGCACCTTAGGCAATAGAGGGGGGGGGGGGGGGGGGGAGGGGGGTCAGGTAACTAGTCAAAATGGGCAAGGTTGAAATAGCTTAGGGTCGAAAAGGACAGGGTTGTATTTTGTTCACACATAACACTTTTTTTTAATCCATTTTCTGTTTTCTAAAAGGAATGCTTGCAAAATGTAATGTGAGACAAAAAAAGGAAGTGATAACTGTCGTATGTGTGTATCTTGTATCTTGTGCGTATTTAGATCATAGAGGGAACATGTATGCATAGAAGGGGAAAGTGGGAAACCACTTCTATGTTAAATGGTTTATGAGGTTGTATGTATTAAATATATTTTGGGATACTGCAACTTAATTGATTTGTTCAACCCATTTGACCCGTTTGAGATATAAAAAACAACCCAAACCATTACGTTCATAGGTAAATGGAATAAAACCGACATCTTACAGGGAAAAATAGCAGAATGGACAGTTCCCAGCTGGAAGCACTTAGAGATCCTTTCCTCTGGTAGATTTTAGTTCACAGCAAAATTTTACTTATCACTGCAATATTAAAATGCCAAAAATGTCACATCAGCCTGCCATATATGGGTTTTTACTATCTTTCAGCTGATTATATGCCAGTAAAACAGGACTGCTGAGAGACTTAATAATACTCAGTTCTGTAACCGACTAACTAAAATTCAATATTTTAACCATATATATGTAGTTCAATTCTCTCAACCATGGTTACTAAGATAAATTATTCAATCAATTGTCTTGTGGTCACTAACAAATAGCATGTTCCTATGCTTAATTATAGCTGAAGACTACACGGACGACCTACAAGTAGACAAACTTCTTCTATGTGTTAGTCTACATTATACCTGAGATTTAATTATAATTATTACTAAGTGGCTCAATCTGCATTGTGTGGTATTTGTTTATGTTGTCTGTGTATTGGAGGTAAACTCCCCCAACATAAAATATCTAGAGGTAAAACTGGTTAAATAGCTGAAAGTGAATGGGAAAACATGTCTCCTAAAATCGTTGACAAGCCTTGAACAAATATAATTATGGACAAAGAAGTGTATGCAGGTCAACCCAGTCCGACTTGCAACCCATTTCGATTTGTACTAAATAGTGGACAACTGGTTACTATTTATGTTTGTTACACTACGACTGTTATATAATCACAAGTTGGACACAGGAAAAAAAATTAAAGTGCATCTCAGTAAATCACTTCATAAAGAAAACACACCACTACTTGGTGACAGAAAACCAAGTGATTAGGTTAAACAAAAACAAAACATCACCAAAATGCCTATTAACATAATGATAACTAATGCTGGAGTTTCACTAGTTTATTTCTGATTCTGATCCTTGATTTTAAGTATAGCTAAGATGATAATTAAGTGAAAAAGAAAGACACTCTTAAATAATTTTTAGAGCGAAAATTTAATAGTAACTAGTAGGTAGAGGCAAAACTACCGTTTTGCCCTCTGTTCACACTTGAAATTACATTTGTGCCATCCATTCACACACAATTCCAACGACAGTTAAGAATTAATATATATACGAATCTCGTGAATGTGTTTCCATATGTATGTTATGTGTGATGTCTAGCCACTTTTCCATAAGAGGAATTTTTCTTATCTAGCCCAAATCTATAAAAAGCATTATTAAGAAAATATAAGGCTTTGAGACGACATCTTTTGTCCTTTTCTGGAAGTAGCAAAAGTGAGAGAATAACAAGCCCATTAATCTAAAAAATCAAAAAAGATACGTGATGCCAGGACTCGACTATGCATTCCTATTTATATCCTAATATATATCACTCACTTTACTTGATAAATACTAAGTAACAAATACAAATGTAGAACCAGCTGTCATGTGTCAAAACCAATCGTATTATGAAAAAACAAACATACAAGTTTATAGATATATTAGCCAAAGAAATAGCTGGATCACTAACTTCAAAACTTACTAAGGCCATACAGCACTTTGAGCATCTATAGTTGGACATACAAAAAAAACGAATGGCAATGAATATGTAAGACAAAAGACAAAAAAATTAAGGAAAAAAAAATTAAGAAGAAGAAATAACTGATGTTTATATGTTTAATATATGATGTGGTGTCTAGCTAAAATGAATGGTAGATATCATGTAAGTCAGTGCCCCTAAACAAGTGTCCCTTAGCTTTATCTATGGCCAGTTCTACAAAATGATTCCAAATTCAGAACTCAGCTCATCCCTTTCTTCTTTTATTTTGACCTTTCCAGCTGAATATACGTGGCGTGATCTAACACCAGGAAATAAGAAATGTAAATACCCTGCTGTACGGTTTTATAGATTATCCTTGAAACAAAAGATGAAAAATGCATCAAATCCCATGATTCTGATTTAAAGCAAAAGACAGGAAGAGAAGAGATGCGAGAATAACAGAATGCCATAATTGCCGTTAGTCTGGAAATCTAGAATAAGATAGACCTCGGATTTTCTAGAGAAATCAGAGTGCCTGCTGAAAAGGAATACAATAAATTATAAATAATCACAATTCATGGGAGTCTCTCTAGAAGCAGCCTCTCTATTCCTAGGGATTTACTGGGTACGATTGTCGTTGTATAATCACAACTCAGTGAAATGTCAACTGCTATGATATAACAGCTCGCATGTTGCCATGTTGGTACAAAAACAAAAGATGATGAGACCCCTCTTACTTTAGCACTAAAAAAAAATCATAAGAATATATTCACATCCATAACTGTTCATTCTACATGTAAGGATGCCATGTGATTTAATCATCACAATTATATGCTTTATCACCACTTACCATATCTTTTATCCAAATATTTGTTTCTTCTTAACTTTCTGCAAGTTGAATTAATCTGCCTAGCCACATTGAGTGGGCGTACATTTAGCTTATTGGAGTCAGGGACTATTCCTTAGGTTCTTATGTAAAAAAAACAGCTTAACTAAGAATTAATTGATAATTGGAATCTCCATATAATAAAAGATATCAAGATTGAAGATCGTAAAAGATATCTATGACCACCTTTATAATATTATTCAATCAAATTGCAATCTACCTCCTGTGGCATTCCATTAGATCCGCGTAAAAGGGTAATCTTGGAAATTACCAAATACTACTTGTATCCACCTTTTCCATCCTTTCGTGTCCTCTAGTCCAACTATATATAGCCACCATGGCAGTTCAAGTTCCTAAAAACAAACCTTACCATAAAACCATCTTACAGTTATCCAGCAGAGAAAATGGCCACAGTGACAAGATTGGTGAAAGATAAAGCCTTGGTTATATTCAGCAAGAGTTCTTGCTGTCTATGCCACAGCATTAAGACGCTAATGTGTAGCTTCGGGGCAAACCCAACCATTTATGAGCTTGATGAACGCCCAGATGGTCAGCAAATTGAGAAGGAACTCAAATCCTTAGGGTGTAAGCCATGTGTCCCGGCTGTATTTATTGGACAGGAGCTAGTTGGTGGATCCAGTGAGATCATGAGTCTGCATCTCAAAGGAAAGCTAGTCCCAATGCTCATTAAAGAACGAGCTATATGGCTTTAGTACAAGAGCGAAGAGCCATACCATAGACAGAGCATTTTCTTAAGCTCTGTTATACTCGCAAACAACTACGAAAGTGTAACTAAGAGAATAAGCAGAAAGTCAAATGGCATTTTATCTAGCCATGTGACATATGATATGTAATTTCTTTGACCTGAACCCTTTTTTGTAAAGGTGTTACAAGCTAGAGAACAATAAAGAATCATAGGATAAGTAGTAACTGGGCTCGCATTTTGTAACGCGCCATATATGATATGTAAACTTTGGTATTAAACTTTATACTTTGAAGCAATGTGCCTCGAAATCCCTAATCGTTTCGCATAAATATCAAAGTTAACCACCACAAAACAGCTCTAACTGGCAGGTTTTAACTGGACTATATTCATGTTTTCTAAACCTATGGCTAATTCATGAATTTTATAAGTGAATCATGCCTATCACTATCCATCACAATCAAATGAACATATATGAATAACAATCAACATAGATATTAAGGCTCAAACTAACAAATTTTAAATGCACATAACATCTACATGAAGAAAATAAATGCAACTCGATGGATAAATACACACACGCACGAGAATACAGCAAGTGATTAACACACAGTAATACACACACATTAGAAGCAGATAACACCTAAACGGTCTAGAATAATAAAGAGCGAGATACCTAGATTTTTTGCAGAGATCAACATATCGATGATGGAGATGGCGTTTTTTTGCCTTTGTGGTGGTAGTTGTATCTGAGGGATATTTTATTGCAACTAATATGGCCCCGCCCATACATTCGCACTAAAGCCCAGGCCATTAACAAACCGACCTTTGTTTAATACATTATGAAATCAATGATGATCACAAACACCACATATGTGAAGGGTATGTTGTGGATTTCTATTGACGTGGATGTCATGTAGACTCTATACTGTTGTGAGACATTTATGACTGTTTAAATACAAATTAATACTGTCTTATATATGATAATAACAATTATCCACGTCGGTATTATTTTCACATTCACGCTAGAAATCATCCATGTAGACATGAGTGAACTGTTCAACTAGACGACCTTTGAATTATTGTCTTCAAAGGTATTATGCAACCGCTCCTATTCTCGTATCAAAAGTCAGGATTTTATGACGGTGTGAAAAGACATCATTGAGATCATGATGAACTTACACGATACAATTACTATGATTTACCAACTCAAACAAGATTTTGACCTATTACTTAACCCGCACCACCCCCCATCTTGCCGCCTCTCAAATTATACCTAAAAGTGTTTATGGTATGAATTGTGAGTGAATTCATTGATAAAACAAAGGCTCATTATATAGAGCACAATACAAGCTAACCCTAGCTACAAATATGGAAGAGATATACTCTAATCACAATTCTATACAGAAATATATAATATAATAACCAATAATAATATCTATAATATTATCGGCTAAGACACCCCCTCAGTTTGAGCGGGCGTAGGACAGACGTTCAAACTGGACCGGAAGGACTGAAACAGCTGACGAGAGATGCCTTAGTGAAGATGTCCGCATACTGAAGAGCTGCAGGAACATGCAGGACCCGTAAATGCCCAATGCGAACTTTCTCACGAACAAAGTGGATATCAATCTCTATGTGTTTGGTCCGCTGATGTTGAACTGGATTGTCGGAGAGATACACTGCGGAGACATTATCACAATAAACGATAGTAGCTTTCTGTAATGGTGTATGCAGTTCAAGCAGTAAGTTCCGAATCCATGTGGCCTCAGCAACAGCGTTTGCAACCCCTCGATATTCGGCCTCAGCACTAGAGCGAGAAATGGTGGGTTGACGCTTAGAAGACCATGCGATGAGGTTATCCCTAGGAAAACACAGTAGCCACTAGTCGAGCGACGGGAATCTGGACAGCCGCCCCAGTCAGCGTCCGAATATGCAACCAAAGATCCCGTGGATGACTTAAGCATGCGTAACCCATAAGATAAAGTACCCTGAAGATACCGATACGCTTTAGAAAAGCAAAATGAGGCTCACGTGGGTCATGCATAAATAAACAAATCTGCTGAACCGCATAGGTGATGTCCGGGCGAGTGAAAGTGAGATACTGAAGGGCCCCAGCTAAGCTGCGATATAACGTTGGGTCCGCAAACGGAGGGCCATCATTGGCACTAAGCTTAGAGGATAAATCCACTGGAGTAGTACACGGTTTGCAATTGGTCATGGAGGCCCGAGAAATAATATCTTTGGCATACTGTTCTTGAGACAAAAATAGCCCATTCGAATGACGAGTAACTTTAATCCCCAAGAAGTGATGTAACTGGCCGAGATCAGTCATAGCAAATTCACGAGACAAGGTGCGGATTATATTCTGTAAGAGGGAGTCACTTGAGCCGTAACCACAATATCGTCAACATAAAGTAATAGATAAGCTGTCTCATTCCTTGATGATAAATGAAAAGGGAGTTGTCACAAGTGCTGCTACGAAAACCCTGTGCAAGAATATAATTAGCAAACCGGGTGTACCATGCCCGGGGGGCCTGTTTGAGGCCGTATAAAGACTTCTTCAGGCGACAAACAAAATCCGGACGCCTACGATCAACAAAACCTGCAGGCTGATGCATGAATACCACCTCATTCAAATTACCATGTAAAAAAGCATTTTTTAACGTCTAATTGGTGAATTGGCCAATCTCGTGAGATAGCCAAGGATAAAACAGTCCGAATAGTAGCCGGTTTAACAACCGGACTAAAAGTCTCGTCACAATCCACCCCCACGGTTTGAGATTTCCCGTTGACAACAAGACGGGCCTTATACCGTTCCAATGAGCCATCTGACTTAAATTTGTGACGAAACAACCACATACATCTAATGATAGGCCTGTCAGTAGGGCGAGGTACTAATTCCCACGTGTCATTATCCTGTAAAGCAGTAAACTCAGATTGCATGGCATGTAGCCAGTTTGGATCAGCAAAGGCTTTGGCGTATGAGTTAGGGACAGGGGAAATAGTAGTGGAAAGGAGAGTGTGGTGGGTGCGGGGTAAGGAGCCAGACTTGGAACGGGTTGTCATGGGGTGTAGGCTTTGGGTTTGTTGGGTTTGAGCTGCGGAAGAGGCTGCGGGAGCAGCTGGGTGAGGGGCCGAAGGTGGCTGCTGGGCTGTAGCTGGAGCAGCATGCGGCTGCTGACCAGGAGCAGAAACCGCTGTGGCTGGCTGTTTGTTGCGGCGGGTATAGGTAATAGGGAATGGGGTGGTAGATGGATGAGGGACGGGAGGAGTATGTGTGCTAGGACTAGGGAATTGGAAGATGGGTGGGAGTGAGTCATCAAGGAATCGGTATGAGTCAGTGGGAGTGGGTATAGTGTATGGGAAGGTGTTTTCATCGAAGGTAACATGCCGGGAGATGTGGACTCGACCGGTAGTAGGATCAAAACACCGATACCCACTAAAATCTGGAGGGTATCCTAGAAAGATACACCGTACAGACCGACTGTGAAGTTTATGAGGTTGGGTGGCCGAAGTGTTGGGGTAACACGCACATCCGAAAACCCGTAGGTGATCATACGTGGGATGGCGTAAGTAAAGGGCAAAGGTGGGAGTATAGTAATTTAGACGTTTGGTAGGGAGTATGTTATGGAGGTAGGCAGCGGTGTGGAGAGCTTCAACCCAAAAAGAGGGAGGGAGTGAAGCATGAATGAGCAGAGCGCGAATGACATCGTTTAAGCGACGAATCATTCGTTCTGCGCGGCCGTTTTGGGAGGAGGTTTGAGGACAAGCAAAACGGAAAAGGAGACCGTTTTGTTGAGCAAATGTTTTAAAGGCATTATTATCAAACTCACCCCCTAGGTCACACTGAAAGTTTTTAATGGGACGGTTAAATTGCGTGGCAATTAAGCGGTGAAATTTGACAAAGGTGGGAAAGGTTTCAGATTTGTATTTTAGAGGGTAAACCCAAATAAAATGGGAAAAGTTATCAATCAAAACCATATAATATTTATAACCCGTTTTACTAAGCACAGGAGACGTCCATAAGTCACAATGTATAATATCAAATGGAGAAAAAGTAAAAGAATTTGAAGTATAAAAAGGCAAACGTTTACTATTAGATAAATGGCATGATTGACAAAAAATAGACTTTGTCTTATTACATTGAAAATTAAAAGAACGACTAAGGATGTCTAAAACTTGAACACCAGGATGTCCAAGACGATCATGCCATGGTAGAGAGGCGGAAGCAAGATAGCAGGCTTGTGGTGGTAATTCGGGAGCAGTGAGCGGGTAGAGGTCTCCAGTGCTATTGTGGCGCGAAAGAGCTTGTCCAGTTGGAAGATCCTTCATAGTAAAACCAAAAGGGTCAAACTCAATAGACAAGTTATTATCGCGAGTAAAACGACGAACGGAAATTAAGGTTTTGATAACTTTTGGGCTATAAAGGATGTTGGGAAGGATATAGGTTCGGTTATTTATGGTTTTAAAGCCCGTGCCCGATCCAAGAATTGGCAAACACTCGCCATTGCCAACCAATAATTTACTATTAACAGGATTAGAGGACGGGTGAAAAATCATACCTTGATCCAACGTGACATGGCGTTCAGCCCCGGTATCCATGTGTGGAGTTTGCTCCGGTTGTTGAAGTTGCATGGTGTTGAACGCTGCATAGAGATCCGAAGGGCTTAGGGCATTATACCCCATATGCGGCTGCTGCTGAGGAGCATAGTGCTGTGCAGGGGGCTGCTGAAAACCTGCAAAAAAAGTCTGGGACTGCTGATCCGAGGGCTGTTGTGAAGCTGAAGAGTGGGCAGCAGACGAGTTCCCTAATGGCCGGTGTGGTTGGGTTGGGTAGGGGCAAGGTGGCGTGTGCCACCAGGCCATTTGAGGGTAACCCGAGGGTGGAAAAGGCCACGGGAACTGCTGTGGAGAGTGCCCAGGGGCTGCGGGTTAGGACCAGAACTGTTGTGGCTGACGGGAAGTGCCGCGTCCGCGCCCGCTGCTGTGTCTGTTAGTCTGCTGGCCCTGCTGTCCGTTGCTTCTGCGGTTGTTTTGCTGGCTGCGTCCCCGTGTCTGGGAGGTGTCAGTTGGCTGTGACGGGCCGTGCGACTGAGTAGTAACCAGAACAGACGAAGCAGTCGGTTGTCTTGCTTCGAGTCGAATCAGCTCATCATTTAGCATACTTCGTGCTAAGTCCCAATCAGCATCTTGGCTGTTAATGAGGGCTGCAGTAGTGTCGAACTCAGCCGGTAATCCGCGAACCAACTGGAGAACAAGTCGTGACTCAGTAATCGGTTGGTCCACATCACCTAGTTGATTCGCCAACTCTTTGAGACGTTGGCAGTAATCATCCAGGGATGTGCAGGAGGCAAGCGTAAGATTACAAAACCGAGTTTCAAGGGCTGCAGCACGAGCCCGTTTGTTGCTGAGATAATGCTTTTCGATCTTGAGCCAGGCTGCACGTGCCGTACCTTCAGAGTTGTCGATGGTTTTGCCCAAGAGATCGTCTGAGATTGTGCTGTAAATCCATTGTAGGACCAGAGCATCAATCTCCTTCCAAGCCGGGTATTCAGCAGAGGTTATTGGAGGCGGTGGCGTGTCGTCGATGTGGTCGAGGACTTTATAGGCAACCGCATGAAGCCTGAACAGTTTGGTCCAGGACGAGTACGGGACCTTTGTGCCATCTAGGGTCCGAATCTTGGATTGAATATTCGTGACCGAGTAGGCAGGGTGAAGTGGGGTTATCGGCTTCTGGGAGGCTTCAGGTGCATCGTTTTTATTAGTCATCGCAGCAGCGGCGGTAATGGCAGGATAAAAGCAATCGGCTAGGGTTTAGAAAAGAAAAGGAAAAGAATTTCAGAACCGTAGCTCTGATACCATAAAAGTGTTTATGGTATGAATTGTGAGTGAATTCATTGATAAAACAAAGGCTCATTATATAGAGCACAATACAAGCTAACCCTAGCTACAAATATGGAAGAGATATACTCTAATCACAATTCTATACAGAAATATATAATATAATAACCAATAATAATATCTATAATATTATCGGCTAAGAATACCTAGCGGGATCAATTTAGAAGGGAAACCTAAGTATTTCTAATTAGATTATTCCATGTCTTTCATTGGACAAAGTGAAACAATATATTTGACCTAGAAAAAGCTCATGTAAATGGCCCTTTAGACATTTGAAGCTTGTAGAGAAGAATATCACATGGAACCTAATTTATTTAGATATACCACCGTTTAATGGTAATTGCTTATGAATCGAAGAGAAACTACAGACGGATAAGCTACGTTTGTTAACTTTATAATTGTTACATAATCGCCGGTTGGACACCGAAAAAATGCGCATCTCAGCAAACCACTTGCATAAAGCAAACATACCTCTACTTGGTGACAGTCTGACAAAAAACCAAGTGATTAGATTAAACAGAAAACAACACATCACCAAAATGCCTATTAACCTTATGATAACTATGCTGGAATTTCATCAGTTTACTGCCTAATAACATCTTGAGAATAGCTAAGTTGTTTAATTGAAAAAAAGATTCTCTTAAATAAATTTTTAGATGGAAAATTTAATAGGGTTAATGCGTTTTCGTATAATGTTATATGTGCTGTCTAGCCACGTTACCTTAAGAGGAATTTTTCTTATCAAGAAAAAGCATTAATAAGAATATAAAGCTTTGAGTCGGCATCCATTGTCCTTTTCTGGAAGTGGGGAATAACAAGCCCCAACAGGCCACCAATCTAAAAAATAAGAACAAAACGAGATGCCAGGACTCGACTATGCATTCCTATTACATCCTCATATAACGTAGATCCAGTTGTCATGTGTCGAAACCAATCGTACTTATGAAAACTCAAACATAAAAGTTTATACATATATCAGCTAGGTCACTAACTTCATAACTTGCAAAGGTTATACACAACTTTGAGCAATGAATGAGAGCCAACTAATATATGGTGTGGTGTCTAGGTTAAACGAATGGTAGATATCATGCAAGTCAGTGCCCCTAAACAAATGTCCCTTAGCTTTATCTATGGCCAGTTTTACAAATTGATTCCAAATTTTAAACCTCAGCTCACCCTTTTCTTCTTTTATTTTGACCTTTTCAGCTGAATAGACGTGGCATAATCTAATACCAGAAAATAAGAAATGTAAGTACCCTGCTGTACGGTTTTATACATTATCCTTAGAGCATAACATGAAAAATGTATCAATTCCCATGATTCTGATTTAAAGGAAAAGATAGGAAGAGAATAGATATGAGAATAATAGAATGTTGTTAGTCTGGAATAAGATAGACCTCAGATTTTCTTGAGAAATCAAAATGCCTGCTGAAAAAGAAATACAACAAATTATAATCACTAATCAAACTACCAAGCAACCTCATGATAGTATTTTTGACTTGTGACTACTCAATGAAATGTCAACTGCTATGATATAATAGCGTGCATGTTGCCATGTTGGTGCAAAAACAAAAGACGATGAGACCCCTCTTACTTTAGCTATTCTGATTCCTTGTATAGCTCTTAAAACTAGCATGGTGTGTAGATAAATAACTTAATGATAAGCACAATATTTTCACTAAGCACGCAAATAAAAAATAAAATCCATAAGAATATATTCACATTCATAACTATTCATTCTACTTGTACGGATGCCATGTGATTTTTATTATCACAGTTATATGCTTTATCACCCACTATAGTCATATCTTTGATCCAAATAATTGTATCTTCTTAACTTTCGGCACGTTGAATTAATCTTCCTAGAATATTATTCCATAGATTTGGAAATCTATCTCCCGTTGCATTCCATTTGAAGATCAACGTAAAAGGGTATATCTTGAAAATTACCAAATACTACTTGTATCCACCTTTTCCCTCCTTTCTTGTCCTGTAGTCCAGCTATATATAGCCTCTACGGCATTTCAAGTTCCTAAAAGCAAACCTCTTACCATAAAACCATCTTACATTAATCCAGCAGAGAAAAAATGGCCATAGTGTCAAAACTGGTGAAAGATAAAGCGGTGGTTATATTCAGCATGAGTTCTTGCTGTATATGCCACAGCATTAAGACGCTGATATGTAGCTTCGGGGCAAAACCCAACTGTTTATGAGCTTGATGAACGCCCAGACGGCCAGCAAATTGAGAAGGAACTCAAAGCCTTAGGGTGTAAGCCATGTGCCCCAGCTGTATTTATTGGACAGGAGCTGGTTGGTGGATCCAATGAGATCATGAGTCTGCATCTCAAAGGAAAGCTGGTCCCATTGCTCATTAAAGAGCGAGCTATATGGCTATAGTATAAGAACCATAGCCATAACCAGAGCATTTTCTTCAGCTCTGGTATACTCGCGAACAACTATGGAAGTATGAATAAGAGAATAAGCAGAAAGTCAGATGGCATTTTATCTAGCCATGTGATGTATCATATATGATATGTGTAATTTGTTCAGCATTAACCCATTTTTAAGTTAAAGTGTTACAAACTTGAGAACAATAAAGAATCATAAGATAAGTAGCAACTCGGCTCACATTTTGTAGCATGCCTTATATGATAAGTATACTTTAGTGTCAAACGTTTTTACTTTTACAACAATGTGCATCCAAATCCTTGATCGTTTCACATACCAGATACGATCAATAGCTAGCATAGTTATTAACAGCCCCGCTTTCCAGGCAAGGCCCATTAATTGCACTTCTAGTTCCCAAGCGCTCACTTCAGCTCTCCAGGCGAACTAAATACCAAATTATTATTCTTCTTCTTTTATTATTATTATTATTATTTATTATTATTATTATTATTATTTAATGCAAAATTAATGATCTTCTCCACAATACCGATGGTAGCAGCTTTCATCCAGAATTCTCCTTTCGGATCCAATTTAGAACTTTCAAGTTTTGGAATTACATTTAAATCTTCACTATTTTAAAGCGTTTGGTACTAATTAAATAATATTAAATGTTATATAATAGCTTTTATTTATTTAATTTAAAGAATAGTATTATTCTTATATATAATATATATTTATCTTTTTTTCAGTTAAGTGCGCTTTTTATTTTCTCAGGCCTGGCCTATACGCGGTGAGTACGCAACACGCCTTTGATAACTATGATAGCTAGCACTAGATATCAAACCTAACCACCACAAAAAAAAACAGCTCTAATTTACAGGTTTCAGCTGGAATATATTAATGTTTTCTAAACCTATGACTAATTCATGAATTCTCTAAGTAAACCAAGCCTGTCACTATCCATCACAATTAAACGAACATATATGTATAATAATAATAATAATAATAATAATAATAATAATAATAATAATAATAATAATAATCAACATAGAGATGAAAACTCAAACTTAACTAATTGAAATGCATACAACAGTTATATATTAAGAAAATAAACGCAATTCGACGGATAAAGTGATAAACACACACACATACACGAATACAGTAAGCTATTAACGCACAGTAATAGACGCACACTGGATGCAGATTATATGTAAATAATAATAATAATAATAATAATAATAAGGAGCAAGGAGATACCTGCGCTTTGTTGCAGAATTGCAGAGTTGCAGAGTTGCAGTAGCAGTTATTTAAGACGTCGATGATGAAAACTGATCGACGTTCGATTGACGGTTTTTTGCCTTTATTGGTGGTAGTTGTAGCAGAGTGGATATTTTATTGCAACTAAGATGGCCCAGCCCAAACATTCGAACAAAAGCCATTAATAATAAGCCGACTTTTTTTTAAAAGAAATAAAGAAAAAGGCTAATATATTTTCTTGTTTTATATAGAAAAAAAAATTAACTTAACTTTTAATATATTAAAATCGTTAAAAATGTTTAATATATATATATATATTATATATATTAAAATCGGGGCGCCTACCGATTTGGTCACGGGTACCCCACTACCGGCACGGTAACACGGCCGCCACCCATGCTAGTAGTGGTCTCGTGAACCAAATTCGGGTTCTATTTAACGGGAGTGAACAGTATCCATGGACCTTTATAATATTATTCCATTCCACCTTTTCCCCAACTATCATCACCACCACCATCTGTAACCATCACCACCAATTAGACCTAGTCTCCGCTCAGATGCTTGGACTGTTAAGATTGTTTGGAGTTTGGACCGAAAAGATGAGAAGTGGGCTGCCAACGTTTGTTCGGGTTATGTCAATTTCTTGATATTGTCTGTCATTTTCCGGTAAGAAATAAAGGAAAATGAAGTGATTATTCAAGAGTGGTATACAAGATGAAGAAATAGAAGGTAATGAAGGTGTCAGGTTTGTGCGATCATCGACTTTGATCATTCCACTAGGCATTTGAGGTAATGTTGCACCAATACTCTTTTCCATTTTCAAAAGAAGACAAGAATAAGAAATTCATTTCATAAAAACACATTAATCGTGAAATTATAATTTTTTTCGTACTTGAGTAATAATAATATATTTTTAATATTATTATTATTTGAGTAAAAATAATTGATTGTTGGGTAAAAAATCAGTGAAGTTATGTCTCTAAAAAATGGTTTCAGTGAAGTGAATCAGTGAAATAATGTGACAGTGTAGGATTAGTGTAAATCAGTGAAGTTGAAAATGTTATAGTGGAGCAACCCCCCCCCCCCCCCCCCTCACAAACACCATATATTTTATTAAAAATAAAATGTTTAATGTTTAAAATTGTATGAATTAATGATTCATGTTGTCGTACATGTGTGATAATAATAATTAGAGTAAAGATCAAATATAAATATACTTAACCTACTAAATATGAGAAGTGAAGGAGAAAAACATGTTTTCTAGATGAATAATATAAAAAACCGTAATTACGTTATTAGAGTAATTACAGTAGTTTACGCTAGAGTAATTACGTAATTACTCGACACTCATTTTGTTTTTAAATTTCAGTACTAAAATACATGTTTAACAATATTGAATCAGAAAAAATATCATCTTTCACTTCTCACGTTAAGGGCTATTTGTAGAATAAAAACAATTTATACAAGAACTTCCTCTATATATCCACACAGATATATTTTTGTTCACATTCACACTAGAAATCATCCATATAGACATGAGTGGACTAGTTCTTCAACTAGAAAGACCTTCAAATTATTGTCTTGAGATGTATTATGCAACTGTGCTTGTTCTTGTTTTTTTTTTGAACGGCCAACAAATTGGAATCACTCACGAAACACTGGAGTATCATCGTGCAACTTGTTCTTGTTATGCGATCAAGTCCAATTTTATAATGGTGTGAAAAAACATCATTAGAGATCATGTCATAAATACATTAGAGAACTTTAGTATCAAGTTTCTTTATTACGTTTGGTCACATTCTTTTTTTTTTTCCATGTGACTTTAGTTTATGAGAGATGATGTGGTTGACTATGCGGTGTGATAGATTACATGATGCTTAACTCTCAAATCTCAAGAATGGATTCCGGATAATTCTACAACTTTGTTGCTGATTTTTGTATCATTGGTTGTTATAATGTATGAGATCATAAGTTAGAATCAGTCCAACACTTGTAGCCCAGTTGGTTGAGGGCCTAAAGTTTCCTATGGGAGGCTTGGGTTCAATTCCCACTAGCTACATTTGGAGGACATTGGTGGAGGGGAAATGAGGGATGACCCGGCCGTTGGCTTGGGTTCGAGTCCTGATCCCGACCGGTTTTACCGATTATTTCACTGTCGTGCCTTCGGGCGGGTGAATGGTCGGGTTTTCCCCGGAATTGGTGGCAATTGGTTGCCCATGTACGCTCGAGTACCTGATTCGCCAAAAGGGTGCCCAAGAGTGCTCGGAAATTGATTCGTTGGCCGTTAAAAGAAAAAAGAATCAAATAAATTCAACTAAAAATATAAAGTATTAGGTGTGCATTACATACATCTATATACATTTGTAAGCCTAGCTAAATCCAAATCCTTTATTGAGCAACATGAATATGTGGGTCGGCATGACTTTTAGGTATAACAACAAAGGTTGGTGAGTATTATTTAAAGGTTGGTGAGGATTATTTAATAAGTTAGCCAGAAATAGAAATAAAGGTCAATATTCGTTGCTATTGCAACCGACCATGTTTTTCACTTATTAGACCACCCGTAATGGGGCGTTTTGCCTACCAAATCACGCTGGAAAACGCCACCCACACCACCCCCTCAGGCGTTATAGCGGCGTGAGGAGGGGGAGGCGTGTTTACAATAACGCCATGCGAAAGGCTTGGAATTTTGGACAAAAACAAATATGACCGTTGCATATCAATAAATTAGAAGCTCTGGCATTGTTGCGAAGAAGAAGTGGTGACAAAAGTGTAGATCTAACCTTTTCTTTCATCTGTAAATAGCTCAACGTCGCGCGAAGAAGATGAAGTGAATGAGGAAAATAATAATAAATAAATATTTGTAACTCTATTTGAGCCACAACCTTACAAATGTAATTTTAATAAACTAATAATATTTTTTACACAACCTTTTATCACTTTTCCTATTCACACTTTTGTTTTTTTCCCCGAAGATTTAGTTCTTTTATTCTTTTAGTTATTTGATTTAGTTGAAAAACGAGTTTACTATTTGATTTAATTTTTTATTTTCAGTATATTTTGATTAAATATTAATGAAATATTCAACAAGTTTTTTTTTATGTTCAAATTTATTTTAAAAATAACTGAATAAAAAAAATTATAAAATTATTGAAATAATGGTAATAATTGAAGTGATAATGAAGGGGCTTAAACCACTACACATGGTCTTAGTAAAAAATACTCATGCTGACATGGCGTCCACATGGCAAAAAACGCCACATAAGGGCTTGAACCACTACATATGGTCTTATATTCTAGTTTCTCAAATGACATTTAACAATCAAATTTTGTTATAATATTGTAGCTTCAAAGAAATTTGAAACAGAAAAAAATACCCACACCAACTACCAACCATATGTTATAAAAGCATATGATTCATATGTTATAACAAACAAAAGAGAAAACTCATCATCAACATACTCAGTTAATCCCACCTATATCAAAGTAAAAGATAAAACTAAAAAAATAAATTCAAAACTCAAAAAATAAAGTCGTAACATAATCAATAGTGTCTACATGTGTTAAGTTCATTACGGAAAGAATAGCCACTAAACAATTTCAATATTCATATGTTTTTTTTATAAATTTTTAATTTTCATTATTTGTTCCAATATTTATATAGGATTAGAACACCTAATAATTGCTTAAATTTGTATATGTATAAGAATTACGTTGTGATATATTTTGTCAATAAATAAAAGGCCATTGCGTGTTAATTATGGGAAATTCTAAAATTGGGAAAAGACAATTTTTTTAACGTACAACTAAGTAGAAGTCGGGTACTGGCCAAATCAGTCTTAGCCGGTCTTTATTCAGATTGACGGAGCCCCTGGCCCACCAGCCACCAGTTCCAAGGAAACCCCGACCATCCACCCGTTCGAAGACACGACAATGGAATAATCGATAAAATCGGCGGTCCAAGAATCGACCCCTTGACCTTTCGGCCATAGGTCTTTTACCATTGAGCCTTCATATCACTCCACCATAAGGTGGTGGTTAAGTAGGAAAGACAATACTGTATGGTTTGGCCGTTTGGGTAGCTGAGGGAATCTAACTAACGCGGATCAATATTGTTGCTCCTTTCATCAAAACATAAAATTTAGTTATGGTTTTTACCTTGATGAAATTTATTAAAAAATAAATAAGTTGACTAGGTTTATTAGCAACTAGCTTTTATCCCGAGAGCATCCTGGGGTTGAAAAATATAACAATTCTAATAATACTAACACTAATACTTATAATTATTACTCTTGTAATTAAATAAATAAAAAATAACTTTGCTAAAAAGTGACACATGTATTGCAGTGTTGCGCGATTCTTTCTCCTAGCTTTCCTTGATGAAGTATACCTATGCATCTTTATAAGAGTAAATTCCAATGATAGCATAGCGATTGGGCTGAATTTCAACATCGTAGATAAGAACCTTGTTTAAAAGAAAAAACATAATTAATGAATAACCTGAACACTTTGTGTTTTTTTTTCCTGTATGAACGAAAACCCCACAAAAAAATAGTCGTTTTTTTCTCCGTTTTTTATATAGCACTATGGTATTCGTTGGAAAGATAATAAAACGCTCGTTAATTTGGTGTAATTTTTTTCTTTAAAAAATCTCGTATATAAAAGATATTAATGTTTAAAAATTATGGGAGGAAACATAAGAAAGAAAAATTTAAATTTGTTTTTAAATTCTTTTTTTTCTAAAATAACTCAATTTAATTTTAGTATATTAGGTTTTATATTAGAGTTAATAGCTAAAATCGTCCCTGAGGTTTGGTCACTTTTGTCACTTCAGTCCAAAACCCAAACTACATCTAGGTCCTCAGTTTTATTTTTTTTGCCAAATTAGTCCCTGAAAAAGGTTTGGTTTTGCTAAATTCGTCCCTGAGGTTTGGTCACTTTTGGCCACTTCAGTCCACAACTTTTACGTTGTCAGGGACGAATTTGGCAAGAAAAATAAAACTGAAGGACCCAGATGTAAAAAGTTTGGGTTTTGGACTGAAGTGGCAAAAGTGACAAACCCCAAGGACGATTTTGGCTATTAACTCTTTTATATTATTATTTGTTTTTTTTAATTTACCACATGGCATGACACATGGCACAATCAAAGAGGAGAATGTCTTATGGAATGCCATGTCATTAAAATTGCTTTCTTTTATTATATATATATATATATATATATATATATATATAGATCTAATATTATTCTGGACCAAATTTATATTTAAAACAAGAATCACACAAGGAAACTACCAAATAACTCAATCGAACATAACTGTTTCACATTAGATTGTTAATCAAATTAAAGAAAATAAATCCTAGTGTTGAAACTAAAAAGTTCTACGGGACATGACGGCTATATCAATCAACCCTAATAAAAAAACAAAACATAAAATTGAAAATGTACAAAACCAAAGTTACTTTTCCAAAATCCTAATTGTTGCTTATATTAATCCTCATAACACTTAACATGGTTTTGCTTTTTCTCTTGATAAAGATATATTTCCAAATTTAGCCTATTCTTGGTGTCGAAGATGTTTATGAAACAAGATTGTTGTTGTGGTCAGGTAATTGTCGATAATTGCGGTGTTGTATTTTTTATATTGCTGAAACTGTCAAAATAGTTATCTCAATATTTGGTTTTTAAGGTGCGCAATGCAGGCATAGTTGCAAAGTCGTTCGAGTTGACCGATTACTCGCCGGAGTACTTGTACAGGGTGGTTCACCGAGTATACCCGAGGTTGGCCGAATAAGTTGGTTATGTTTGGATAAGTTGGTTATGTTGGATAAGTTGGTTATGTTTGGATAAGTTGGTTATGGCATAGGCCGATTCGACTTCCGAGTACTCCCCGCATAACCCATTTTTCGGTTTGGATAAGTTGGTTATGTTGCTTATCATCTATATTTACTGTTTTGGGAACGCGAAGCCTACTTCATCAGTTGTTGGTTTACACTTCACAGTAGATCAAACGTTAATTTGATTTTGTCTTCATAATATACCAAACTAGTAGGATTGTGTGACGTGTTTCAAGTATTTTATTTATTAAATTAATTTGCTAATATAACTAATTAATAAGGAGCAACATAGTACAAATAAAATCCTTTATTAACAGAACACGGCAGTAGGTGATTCAAAGTGACTGATCAGATGTTGTGCGACGACTGGTGGGGGGGTTACATAGGTGGCAGGGGTTGAGGTTTCTGAAATAAATTAGTGAGAGGGTTGTAAATGGAGTATTAAATCGGAGACAATGCTTCGATTGCCCCACTACTACTGATCCGCCATCAATAAAAGGGGTTTATACTGCATTCAAGAGCAGTTAAAGGAGAAGTTTCAAACACAATAATAAGATGGGATGAGTTGCATTAGTTTTTTGTACCATTGGCATCAAAGGTTGTATAAGCAAGGGCATAAAGGGAAAAAGGGATAAAAATTTGAGGATTGCACATATGACTCTTAATATGCCATCTTAAATTTGACATTTTAGACCTTTTTGCCCATGGCTCCCCCTTTATAATGTAGTATAGATAGTATAGATATAGATAACCACACAACCTTTCAGTAGAAACTCTCCCAACGCAGTTGAGTTTCCAATTTTTTTCTTAATTCAATTTGAGTACGGTGAATATAGACATGACATGTTTTACTATATTTTTCGCAAATTTGACGTGTTTCATACAAGTATTTAGATGGGCCATGATCAAATACACAGTGAAAGAAAAATAGGAAGTCGTAGGAAGGGTATCAAACAGTCTCCGATTGAACTCATTCAAACGGAATTTGGAAACCGTTTCATCGAACCCTACGATGTTAGTTTTTAGGTCTTCGCTTGTTTGGGTTTTTAGCTTGTATTTTTTAGAATATACGTTATATCATTGTGTCTTTTATATAGCATTGTGTCTTCTTCTTAGAAAAATACGTTATAACTAACGGAGTTGCATAGTATCTAACGAAGTTGAATAGTAACTAACGGAGTTGAATAGTAACTAACGGTCAACTCCGTTAGTTACTATTGCTATAACTCTGTTAGTACTATTTTAACGGAGTTGCAAAGTAACTTAAAGAAGTTGAATAGTAACTAACAAAGATGAATAGTAACTAACGAAGTTGCATAGTAACTAACGGAGTTGAATAGTAACTAACGATCAACCGTTAGCTACTATTCCTAAGGTGGTCAACATTTATTATATATAATAATGTAAACCAACTTTTTTCAAGGTATGTTTTAAATAAAGAAAAAAAAAGCTAGCCACAAGTCCACAACTTTACTAACTTCAACGTGCATATCATATGAAGTCATGTCCATCAGTTGCACTACTTCCAAAAAGTAGGCACAAAAAAGTTAGTTTACCAAGTTAAACACTTTACATTTCTTTTTTATTTTATTTTTTAGGCTATATGATGTGCTTGTCTCTTTGAAAAAGAGCATAAACTGACATATGGATGATGGATCTAAACTCATCTTTAGTTATTTAACCAATTATGGACGAGGTGGTAGTGACGTGGACGGTGATTGGGTGGCCTCCACGTCACCTTAAGGCCTTTTTTTAATTTAAACATAACTAACTATTTAAAATAAAAAAAACATTGCAACTAAATAAAACATCACAATTTTAAAATAAAAAAACATTACAATAAAATAAAAACATTACATAAATTAAAAAAACATAAACTAAAGTTTAAATATAATTCGGTCGTAGCATTTGCCACGCCGACACGTACTCGAACTCATCATCGTATTTAAAATAGTAATCAATTTGAGTCACCTCTATGACGACTTCTTTCGAGTCCGTTGAGGACTCCTCCATGTTCGCCTTGAACATCTCCTCAAATATCTCACTCTTTGATTCGATGTCCAAAATTTCTGATGAATTTTACTACTAGAGCGGTTTGTTTCATCACCTAGTAATTCGCGGAATTCCACCAATACCTCACCCCTAAAAGAGGATGAACGAAACCGTAGTTGACAGTCTAGTGTTTTCGCGAATGTTGAGCCACCCCAAGGTTAGGGCTAACACCTTTTCTTCGGCCCACAACTGGTCCATATCGTTGACGATTTGTTGGTGTGTGGTATAGAATATGATGTGGGGTAAGATATGAGGTTTATATAGTGTGTAAAAACTAAATGTGGTTGGTGTGGTTCAAAAAATAACCGTTGGTCCCCCCAACTATAAATAAAGCACAATTATCGTTCACCAATTAAAACCGTCCACGTCGGGCTCTAAAAATGTCCCACGCCCCTGTTTCAAGCGGTCACGGGGTGGTGGGTTGACGTGGAAGGACTTCACGGCCCATTTTCACACACCACACACCGTGTAGCATTAATTTAAAAAGATATATAAAATCTTTTGTTGGGTCAACAATTATAAAAATAAAGAATGAGTAATGGGTGAAGCCAGTTATTGTTATTACTCTCTTTTTTCCCTCCCCTACTCATCTTCTTCTTCATCCAAGAAAATCCACCGTTGAAGATCATTTTAGAAAAAAATTGAAGTCAGTGTATTTAATTTTTTTTTCTAATCCAAACTAGTATATCTCTCTCGACAACTTCAAATTCAAATTTTACATGTTTTGTTTCTGAAAAATTTTAGCCCCTGAAAAAAATGTCTCGGTCGGGGTGCGGCTCGCCCACCCCAGGGCTGGCTCTGCACACAGCTCACTAATAACCGCCTGATGTTGGTATTGTTCAACTATAATGACAAATCACCACCATAAATGATGTCCGAAGAAAGTAGGTGGCGACTACAACAGTCCCACATGAGATTATTAAATGTTAATCACGATAACACAAACAAATTCGTACACCTACATGGCTACATGCGACCCATATCCTATACGTGATATCTGCTACAATAACCAGACTAGCATGATAATGACATTCCTCAGTCCTCGTCTATATATTATACTTTAAAAGTGTTATCAACCATCGCCTATAAGCATGCTACTTATATTACTCCCACATCAGTTTATGTCGCAAAGACTTTCCCGTGATAATCTTGTCGAACATTTTTTCATATATTATAAACATTACATCTGTTTTTTGAACGTGAGTTTCCTTCATCTTTTTATGGGGATAAGTAGTTCACACTCGCCTTTTGCAGGCCCGCCACCTCACATCCGGTCAAGCTACGTTGTCTTAACCAGATCCACACTGTCATCATATGGGGCTTGACGTTCCATGAGAGCTAAACTTTGTTGGAATATTGACCCAAGTTCCATAAACTTACTAGGGTATGGTTACAACCAAACCAAAGTTACAAATCATTTTATATTTCTAGAAAACAAGTTTGTTAAGACTAAAAGTAATAATACATATTTTTTACTAGCTGTAAAAATTGAGCCAATGTGAAACTAGCCTATTTGATAGAGCCGTATGCATTTTAAAGGGTAGGTCTCATATTTAAACGTGAAAACGTGTAGTTGTTGAGAGATTCAGATTAATGACAAACTTGGCGTGCAAGGCAAAGTTAGACAAAATGTGGAATGATAGCTTTGTTATAAATACCAAGTATTGGGTATCATGTGAGTTAGTCATAATTTTATGTTCATTTAAGTATCGATTAAAATTTATATAGTTTTAACATTATGAGTAAAGATCAAATATATAAGTTTTTTTGTAAGAACTGTGAGAATCAAAGAGGGTAAAAAAAATTTATTTTTTTTAGATATTTTTTTTCCCATGTGCTTAAACATTCTTTCTAGATGAATAATACAAAAAAAAATTTTAAAAAAAAAAATTTTTTTAGTGTAATTACGTCATTAAGGTAAATACATTAGTTTACACTAGAGTAATTATGTAATTACTCTACACGTAATTACTCTACACCAATTTTTTTTTTTTTTTAGTTTTCAATACTATAATACATGTTTAACAATATGGGGAAAAAAAATTTTGAAAAAAAAAATTAAAAAAAAAAATACCCTCCTTTGATTCTTACAGTTCTTACCAAAAAAGCTATTTGTACCGATCTTTCCCCTTAACATTATATAGTGCAAGCATAGTTGGAAAAAACATTTGCCATTAAAAAACTAAAATCATTGACGTGTTCTTTTTTTTTTGAACGACTAATTTCTCGTTATTTTTCCATGTTGCCCATGATTTGAACTTGAATCTTTCCTCAAAAGGGCTTTGCCTCTTACCACTAGCATAAGTGTCAACATTATGTGTTCTTGTCAAGTGGTGAAGACATGAATGAAAAGTAAAGGTCCACCCTAGAGGATAGGGTATGAATGCCATTAAAATGCGGAGTCATCAAACGACCATAAGGCTATAAGGTGGGCAGACATGAAAAACCTCATGTCTCAGTGCCACGTAGGCTGCCACATCACTTAGGTGGTGTCTGAGACATGGGTGTGGTGTGCAGACATGAACAACCCCATGTCTCAAGCATTTAATATATTTTTTTTTTGTTTTCTAATATTTTTTTTATTAGTTTTATAAAAGAAATAAGTAAATAAAATAATGTTCAAACAAATACTAAATTATAAAAATAAAAATTACAAAGCATCCTAAGTTAAAAAAAAAATTACAAAGCATCCTAAATTAAAAAAAAATTACAAACCATCCTAAATTAAAAAAAAAATTACAAACCATCATAATTTAAAAAAAATTACAATCTAATCGTCTTGTCCGTTGTTCCATATATATTCGATCAAGTCGGCCTGTAGATGATGATGGATGTGTTCGTTACGTAACGCGAAATCGTTTAACTCTTGTTGCGCTTCGTTTACCGGAATAGTATCTCCTCCACCGCATTTTCATCGAACTCACAAATAGCTCGGCCTTCGTCTTCGATGATCATGTTATGTAGCACGATGCAAGCATACATACAATAACGTATTTTTTTTGTTGTGAAAGCACGTGCCGGGTTTGCGATGATGTGCCATTTTGCTTGTAGAACCCCAAATGTTCGTTCGATATCCTTTCGCGCCGCTTCTTGATACTTAGCAAATTTCTGTCTTTTTTCGTCGTGAGGGTGCTTAATACTTTTAACGAGTGTAGAATAGGTTGGGTATATTAAATCCGCTAGAAAATACCCGTGCTTGTACTCAACACCCGAAACTGTAAATTTTGTATCCGGACCGGTTCCTTTTCTAACATCATCAAACACCAAAGACTGATTGAGAACGTTAAGATCATTATTGGAACCGGGTACACCAAAAAAGGCATGCCAAATCCATAAGTCTTGTGACGCGGCTGCCTCTAAGATTATTGTTGGATGACCGTGATCGCCGCGATAAAACATGCCACGCCACGCATTAGGGCAATTTTTCCACGGCCAATGCATGCAATCGATGCTTCCGATCATCCCTGGAAAACTATGCTTCTCATGATGGTGCTGATACAACTTTTGGATATCATTGGAGTTTGGTTTGCGCATATATTTTGTGCTGTAGATCTTGACAACAACGCTTGCAAAACTTATACAAGCACTCACGTGACACTCTTTCCGACATCCGTAAGTACTCATCCCATGAGTCGGATGCCGTCCCGTAAGCCATTTGCCGCAACGCTGACGTCATTCTTTGGTAAGTTGTGAATGCCGTTTGCCTCTAGCATCGTACCGTAATGTAAAATACGGGTCACAACTCGCCAAATCATCGGCAATACGTATGAACAATCGAACGACTCATTCGAAACCGCCGCCTAAACATCTCGTCCGTATACACCCGGGTGATCGGCAAAGTAATCTCTAATTAATTTCGTTCATGTGCACCTACACTACGTTGTAAATAAATTTAAAAAATATATTTGAAGAAAAATTATACGTTCCAAAAAAAAATACTTGCTACATATATATTATAAGAAAAAATTAAACGCTTACCCTCACGGTCTCCTCTGTTAAAAGGCCCTTGTCTAAGTCGTGGTTGCGAGCTCACTTCTTCTTCTTCATCCGCCACGATTGATTTGCCGCTTCCCAAATCGCGTTAACAAAAAGCTGGTTTTTCCTCGCTCGACGAAGATGAGGAATCAACCATTGGTAGGTAAGACATTTTTTTGATAATTTTTTAAAGAAAGTAGAGGTTTTTTTGGTTGGTTTTGGTTGATTTATGGGGTTTTTTTTAGATAGATTGTGTTAGATGGTTTAAATGGTATTAATTAAAAAACAAAAAAAAAAATAGCCGTTAAGAAAATAGCCGTTGGATTTCAAAAAAAAAAAGAAAATTCCTCATTGGTCCGTCCGGTATGTCTCTTGGGGAACGGGGGAGACGGGGCAGTGGGGGACGGGGCTGCCGGTGAGGTGTAGAGGGTGGGACGGGGTGATTTTGGGGGAACGGGGGTGTGGTGGTGTCTGTTCACC